>KZ807039.1:587134-599949 GCA_000696205.2 Oncopeltus fasciatus
CAGTATAAAGAAAAAAATATTTTTTATGACTGGTGAAGTTACAGATATCTTCATTATTGTTAGTAAAAGAGAATGTCTCCCATTCACAAGATAAATAAATTTCATCATTAAATCTGACCTACTGTCAAATATTTTATATATTTTAATTGATAAAACTCTAAATTAGAGACAATAACTTACAAATTTTTACTAAAATATTCAATAGCTTAAATGAACAGAACTGTTAAATAAACTCTTTTTATTTAACTGTTGACTATTTTCAGTAAGATTTGTTTAAAAAAATTGTTCCTATTTTAAAGTTTTTTAGAATTATAATCGTTATATGATGCACTGTAACATAATATTTTATTAATTATTGAAGAGGTTATTGTGTTTTTGGCCATAGAATGTCAAAGTAGTCAATACCGTGAGGAAAATCAGTAATTGATTAGGAAGGCAAATGTTGTAAAATTCAAATCAAATTCATTCTTTTAGCTTTTATTACCAAAACACTGGCATCATTACTTAAAGAAAAATTCAGCTCGGGGATGATTCAAAGCTTAAAAATTTGAAGATACAGTAATGCAAGACTCCTAATTTTAGTTTCTCTGTTGATCTTTAAAAAGATGCTTGCTTATGAAAATAATTATAACTGTCAATTAGTTTAACCTTTGAGAAACATATATAAATGTTTGATATTGTTGTGTTCTTCTTATGATAAAAAACATTATCGTAACATTCTTTGTAAAATATTTCTCAGAAAATATTATTTATTTTAGTAATATAAATATTTAGTAAAACTTATTTTAGGCACAATTATATCTGTACATCATTTGATCATTATATGATAATAAATGGGGAGCCAAAGACACATTGCAGCCCTCTTTGGTTACTAGTCTTTACTATTCCACTGGCATGATCACATGGCTTTCTGCCATAGCTACAATTTAAAAGTACTAAGCAACTTGGTACTAAGATTTATCTAATTTTGCTAATTAGAATTGGTTCAAACATAGCTTCTATAAGAAAAAAAAGAAGATCCTATTTTGAAACCTTTCCAAAGGCTTATTTTGCTAAAGCAATCAATAATTCTTGTAGGTATTATTAAACGAAATATTGTGTTGTGCTTTAAGTAACTTGAATTGGCAACAAAGTTTAATTGTTAGACTTAGTTTTTTTTCCATATAAAATGCCTTAAAAAGGACAATTTTGCCTCGATTGCAGGCACCAAGAAAATTTTAAACTTTTAAACTACTATGATGAACTAAGATTTTCCTCAGTATTTACTGAATGAATTGTATAATCAATGACACGTACCTTCATTTTTTCTAACATTTCATTAATTTCTTTTACATGTTTTTTCAATTCTTTTGCTTCTGATATTCTTTGGATGTAACTCAACTCTGAACATTTTAGTGAATTAATATCATTATTGAGTTGTTGGGCACATTTACATATTAATTTCTGAAAAAAAAATTATACTTAAAACAGAATAAAACATATTCTTAAATATACATCATATTCTTATATAAATTTAAGAATATGTATATTTCAGAATTATATACATATTCTTAAATGTATATAATTAGACAACATTGCACTGGAGTCAATGTCTTATTAAAAAAAAAAAAAAAATCATTTTATCATCTAGTGATAACTCATTATTCATATTCTAGGAAGCAACTTAAAAGTAGATTATGTTGAAAACATTTTGCCAGCTTGAAAATCATTGTTGAGAAGTAGGAAAATGTAGGAAAAATACAAGTAAATTGGTGTGAAGAGATAAGTGCATTTTTGACCTTGTCCTCCCTTGTCAATATCTTTTTTAAAAAAAAGTGTTGTATTGTTTTTGAAATGCCACAAACTGTTTTTTAGAGTGTATAATTCAGTTGTATTTAATATTTTCAGTGTTTCTTTGAGTTGAAAATTATATTTTTTTAAATATATTTAATACCATATTTTTCTCTTAATCTTCACAATCTCTTAATATACACTATCACTTACACTTGGAGAATAATTGTTTGTTTTTATGAGGAACATGATGTACTCTATCAGTAAATATAATTCTATTCCAAGACTATATAAATTGGATGAACATTTTATTATATGTTTGAGTATGCATGTTCACTTGCATGCATTAGCATTTGTGCTTGTGAGTGGGTCTTCCAAAACATAATGTAAAAATTCAGATGTATTGTTTTTCCCTGCTAAAAGTATAGGAATTTGAACAATCTGGACACATCTCATTTAGGCCAGTTTTTTTCTGTCACTTTTATTTTTATAATATTATTTTAATTAAATAAATAAAATGATGAAATATACTGTTTTCTTCTCTTGGGTATAATTGGTTCGCTTGGTCTAATGGATGAATATTTTCAGTTGTCAGGTAAATAATCTAAAAGGTTATTTCCACCACCAATGAATATAGAACTATCTTACCTTCTATTGGTTGAATACAGACAGTGACAGTGAACGCATGTATTCGGCCAGAAGATGGACAATGTCCGAAAGCGCTCGCCAGCAGAAGATGGTTTGCAGAAACCAATGAAGACGGATAATAGAAGGTATGATATTTTCAGTTGTCATTCACTAACGGGAATTATCCTAAATATGGAGCTATCATATCACTTTTATCAGAAGATAATTGTATTTATGTTTTTGTACATATATAGCTCTCAATAGTTTTATAGTTATATTTTTGTTTAAGAAACCATTTTAACTAACAATATTCGTTAATTTTTCAAAAATTTACTTTATGGATGAAATGTTTTGCAAAATTTTTCTAAAGAGAATAATACATTTATTTCATACTTTAAATTTCTTCAGCCAGCCTTCATCGACCTATAGTACCAATTTAAGAGCTGGACATAATATAGACATCCATTAGGATTAAATCAGATTTAAGGTTAGTCTCAGTTTCACATTCAAGTCTATCTGAATTATGATTACATCTGAATGTTTGCTCTGATGTGATCATGATTAATTGAAAGTTGATTAAAATAATTTTTAATCAAAATGAGTACAAACAAGAATGTATTCCTTAGAATGTAATAATATTATCTGAAAATTACTCTGATCTTTGAATTTTCAAGCTTTTCTGATTAATAGTAGAGCCAAAAATAATATTTCACCCTTAAACTACCTAAATATAGGTAATACTGCCATTTATTTATCTTAAGCTATTTCTTTTAAGTACATTTTTCATGTAATTTATTAGTATCTTATATGTCTTATTTATATTATAAGATTCTCCAAATATTATGTTAATATTTATGCAAGTAAATTATTATTTGGTTAAGGAATGGGGAATATGGGGACATTGTAGATGCTTCCCAGGTCTTAAAGCCATAGCACTCAAATGACATTCTGGATAGAATTATTAGACAAATGTTGAACTTTGTCTCATGCCGAGGAACTTCTGTAGCTTTTTTACTAAGCCTTTTTTCCTTCAAATCATGAACAATCCAAACCTCTAAATATTAGCAGCCCCTAGAACACTACAGTCAGTCAGTGGGCCAGATACGATAGTATTTGATAATAGATAAGAAATTTAGTATATAAATAAGCTTTCAGTTACTTTGTATAAATTCTAAGTAATTTTTACTGATTCTCTGTAGGGAAATCAAGCTATTCATGTTGGTATCATGAAGAGAGTATTGGAAAAAACTTTCAGCAATCCTATATTGGAGAAGCTAAAATATGGTTCATTAAAATTTACATATTATGTTAGCTGATTTCATTAATAGCTAAAATCAGTCAAGTGGAGACCAAAATTTAAAATCTTAATATCTTCTTTATTATTAGCATTATGAAAAAAGTGTGTAGTTCAAAATAGGTGTGAAATATAATTCTATAACATTAATATTCTGTCAATTGTTTAAAAAAATGCATATAAGATTATAATTTGATTAGTGCTACCTGATTATATTCTTGTTCAAGTGTGGCAGCTTTCAAATTTTTTTTCATTGCTGTTCTTTTTTCATTGATGGCTTCAAGATTAACAATAATTTCAGCCTTTTTCTTAAGTAATTCTTCTACCTGAAACAGTATTCTTTGAATTCTGTGAAGAACATATAAGGATTAAGGTTACCATATCCAGAATCATACTTCTTCTTCCAGACTTTTGTTCAAGTCATTTGCTATTGGCAGTTTAAAGCCATTCCCCCAACCTAGAATTTCAAGAACTTCTTTCATTCCACGGACCATTTTAAGTACTAGTTATAGAATTGCTAACTTTAGGATACTAAGCAGGTAAAAACAGAAAAACTGTTGTTTCCAAAACTACAGCAGTACACTCTTGTTTCCTTGGTAATTTATGTTTGGCTGATTGGGCCTTTAAATGAAACTACTAAGAAAAAATTCTTTAGAATATAATAATTAGACATATTTTTTCATTAGTTTTGTATGTATCTTCAAATCTATTTCCTTAGTTTTATACCTATAGTGTTGTAAGGCTTTTTATAATGTACTATTGTAGTATTTGACTTCTTTTATATTTGATTATGCAATTTACTAAGTTGAGATTATTAATTTTATTATAAGTGTATGCTGTACTTATAAGTCTTGTACATGAGCTAAAAAGTCTGTATTTAAATAATAAGTAAATACAGACATTTTATGTGTAGTTGATCATGAATCAGTATTAGTTATATCCTCAACTGTTATCTTTGTATTTTCAATTTAATTTTTTTTTGTATTTAAATTCTTTCTTAACAAAAATTCATGATATAAGTAGATTTATCATCAAACTAATCAATTTCAATTAAGTTGTTAGTTTCTTGTGTTACAAACAACAATTATATTTTTCTTACTTTATGAAGTTATGAAGTAGTACTTCAAGCACTTAAGATGATTATGATTAGGATAAAAACTTTTCCAAGAATATATATATATATCTATTGGTTGAATACAGACAGTGACAGTGAACGCATGTATTCGGCCAGAAGATGGACAATGTCCGAAAGCGCTCGCCAACAGNATAAGTTTTTTGGTATAGAAAAAATATTCAATTTCAATGTTAAAATCATTCATTTCATTTATAAAAAAATTATTTACATTTTAAAAATATATTTTATATTAGTTAGTTTATATATTAATGGAGCCTTTAGCTAATATTAGTATAGTGTTGTTATACTATAAACAGTTGTTTTATCTATAAATTTAATAATTTTATAAGTAATTAAAATATCACCAAATTAATATATTTATAAAAACAATATTTTAAAAGAATCAACCTTGCGATCATCTAAGAACAATATTTAGTTACCAATCAATCTAAGAACAAATCATATGAAGGGAAATTTGAATGTGAGCTAATGGGCCCATCGCACAGTCTTAGGACTGCAATCAGCCACTGGTCCTTCAGGTTGAAGGTTTTCTGCTAGCATCTGAATGGGTCTACTTGAGAGGAAGCACTGTCTCAGAAAATAGGGTATGCACCAATAGCAGCCACCTGAAGTAGCAGGGAGTATAAAGGTGGCATTTCTACCACCTACTTTTGTTTGTCCTTAGCCAATCATCTAGGTTTTTTTTTATTTAAAAATCTTACTGAAAAGAAAGAACTAGACAGTTTTTAAGGTAAGATAGCATAAGAAAAGGATTTTTTCTAACATGGAACATCAGAGAATTGAAGGAAAGGAGCATGAGCTGTTAGATGAGGTTAAGAGGGCAAGAATGGCTTATTAGATATCATAGAAACTAAGAAAAAGGGCCAAGAGGGGGTGTGAATAGGCGAATATGTCAGGAGTAAATGAGAATACTGAAGTCCCACTGGCTCCTCCACTAGGAGTGAGAATATTGTTCCACCACAGTTTTTCAGGGCCATTTTAGAGAGTGGAAGTTTATAAATGAAAAATTGATAAATCCAGATTTTGAAGAAGATATTAAAGATTTTTCTTTAATGAAGAAGGAAATATCTTTAGAACCATTATTGTTGTATGTGGCCTTAATGATTGTGCCAATATCTATATAATTTTGGCAGAAATCTAATAGAAGAGTTTTTCGAGTGCCTTTAGAGGATAGCCAATGATGCAGCTGGGGAAGTAATAATTATGGGGGACCTTAATGGAAGGCTGGGATAAAATAAAAGCTGATGGTCAGATATTCTTGAAATCAGTGGCTGCAATGATAACAGTGAAAGTTGTGTATCTAATGATCTGGTAATGACATTAATTTTTCCCTTGCAAGGATCCTCACTTGTTCACTTAGGATGAGCAGTCAAGATACTAAAAGTATTTTATAGACTACTTTTTCCTGAGAAAAGAAATGTTCTGAGAAAGAATATATCGGAGAGTAAAGCGAGGATATGAAATTGGTTTATATCACTACCACTTGAGATTAGATAAGGCCTGGAAGGCAACAAAAAGAGAAAGAAGTAGAAAGGGAATATCAATGGAGGCACAACAAACAAAACTTGTTATGAGACACAACAAATTGCGAGAACCCAAGAGGGCCGCATGTTCGCCGAGGAAGTTGCCAGAAATGTTTGGATCCCCAATATAGAACCTAGAAATTATAGAAGATTGTTGGAAGTTTCCTTCAAGAGTATACTACAGAAAGCTGTAATCTAAATCATAGGAAAGGAAAGACTGGGAGGAAAGGGACCCCTAGGTGGAATGTGGATGTCAAATATGCTATTAATGAGAAGAAAGTATAATGAAAAAAGCACTCCAGTAAGAAAACCCTGCAAACATTAGATATGTTGAGAAATCTCTCTTTGGATTTAATAAAAAAAATTAGGAAGCATGATTAGGCTGTGAAAACTAATAATTGTTCCAAAATTCCAATTAAGGATTGAGGTAAATCTCCACTTCTAATTGATCAATTTCTTTATACAACTCCTAAAATATGTCTTTTATGAGTGAAATAAACAGTATTGATTTTTATTGCTCTAAACTAAATATTACACCCCCTGCTTTGAGAGAGACATTTTTAGTCCCTCTTAACATTCCAAATAAAGTCCCTCTCGAATTGCCCTGATTAAGCTGATTAAGGAACAAAGCCCTTATTATTTAATAAATTCTGCACTTAAAAGAAAAGACTAATTTTGACCTCTAAACTGTTAAATTAAAATGTATTTTTTAGTGAAACCATCCACTTCTAATTATACAATTTCATTATTTTATTCATTAAATTTTAAATTTATATGTGTGTACATATAAGACTCTCTTGAAAGAAGATACTTTTTTTCTATCTATGTAATAGCTGGATGGTGAAGGTTACCAATCTAAGGTCGGTAAAATAAATGAGAATTGATCACAATTCTCCACATTTCAGACATTTATATTTAAATGTAGAGCGCTTTCAAGGCCCATGCCTCATATTCAGTGCTCTGTTGAAATAAGCTCTATTAACTAGACAATTTGTTCTAGGAGTTTAACCAAAAACAAAATTTGATTACAAATATTAAAGCAACTCCTTAGAAACTATTAACACTCAAACTCAAGAAATTCCGGTGGGTAATAAAAATGTAATATTCCATTTTTTTTTTCTTATTGCCTGGAAAATAAATCAAAATTTAAAACAGAGGTTTACACAACATTATTATTTTAAATATAAATATCAATAAAGACAATAAGGAATCAATTTTTTGTTTACATGTTTTGTTGTTGTTTTTTATAAAGGGATTGTAATGGATTTTAATATCATTGCAGATTGAGGGTCAATAATTATTTTCCCTGACAAGTGAGGGGTACATGGTAAGGGAGTAAGAATGAAACATATAGTTCTAAATCCTAAATGGTTTTCCAGGGGGGAAAAAAAAATGTAAAAATGGATATAATGTCCTTCTACCGAATTATATCAGTAACCTAAGTGAAATTTTTTGCAATTAAGAAAACCCATACTCGTATGAATTACTAAATTATTCTCCTAGCTGATCCCTCATTAATTTCCCAAGTGGGGGAGCGAGGTGTCACCCTGAGAGGAATGCCTGGTCGAGGCGCAGGGTGTGCCGGGTGGGGACGAGGAGGTGGGTGAAGGCCCAGCCTACCCTCATATTCGCCAAGGTTACAGACCAAGGCTCCCCGCTCGGGGTAGAGAGCGTCACTATGTTCTCTCCGCCTAACAATACTCTCCAGAGCCAGTGTGGTGGACACCAGTTGAGGCTGCCGAGGTCGGAATCCCAACAGATTGGCGCACGGATCGATATTCAGGCCTCTCACTTTGGCCGATCCAACTCACCCATCTCCATATTGATTCAATTCTGATACAATATAACATTTAAAAAAAAATTCATTGCAATAAAATACTCACGACATTTTGTAGTACAAATACATGTCACTCGGGGAAAGTAAGAGCCCAGTGGCACCATTCCTTGACACTATTGAGTATCATATATTTATCCGATCTAGTTCGTTTGTGCCATTTGATAAGATTATATATATAAGAATTTGTCAATAGGGAGTCAATAAGTAAGAGGGAGAAACGAAAGGAAATTAGTTTGTGAACTAGTGGGACATTAACATTTTGTAAAATGTAGAGTTTGACGCGTAATTTGCTTTGATTTGGGTTTTTACATGTAGCATTTCTAATATATTGTAAACTTTAATGAAATCCTTTAAACTACGCCATTTTGTTTTCTGTTTTACTTATGAGTTCTAATTCTATAATCTATATAGTACTTCACAGAGTCTATTGGTTTTAAACTCCTGAGTTTAGTACGTTTTCTCAATATAAGATTTGAACCAAGATAGAATCCAAAATTGCCGATGGAAGTTGAAACCTGCATTTACTTTTATGCTCTATTGATCGTACCATGATATGATAGTATACAATTCTTGATTTAAAAAAAATTTGGAATCGGTATAGATATAAAGGACAGCCTTATCATTTTAGTTGTAGAGGAATTTCAAATAGCGAAACAAACAGCAAAGATAATCAGTTGAGGAATTGGATTACTGTTCTGTGGACCCTACACTTCCACAGATATTAATCGAAGTTATCTAATTCTTCCCAGACACTTAAGAAGCGATTTGAAGGATAGAACTTGAGGCATTTTTTAGGTGGAATATATTATTGGTTTTTCACTATCTAAAAGAAACTATGCCTTACTCATTCGAATGCCTGGAGCATATCCAGACAGGTACCAGGGTAGTGGTATTTACACCCAAGGAATGAGCAAATGTAGTCTGCAACGCAAGAAATTGATTAGGTGAATGATTGGGATGGGAAACATATTAAAAATTTATAAGTCTATTTAAAGGATTCAGACCAGGTTTCATTCGTTTTATTAGAAATTTTTTCGAAGGCTTTGGAGAGTTGGAAAAGGATACTTATTGGCCGATAGAATGAGATGCTATGTGAATATTAGTTTCTAGATTTGGGAAATAACATTATATACATTGAAGAATTTCAAGAGGAACGGGAAATGCATTGATACAGTAATGAAGGTACGTTAGGAACTCAACTACTTTTATGAGTGCTATTGTAGAATTTGTCCACTAATCAGCTTAAATAACTGTTTCTTTTAAAGTATTACTTCTTATTGTTATTGTAACTCATATTATTACATTATTATTGTAAGCAACGCACTTATTCAAATAAGAAATATTAATCCTTATCTATCAACAGTTGAAATAAAAATAATTATTTTTGTTTATTTTTTATAAATCTCATAATTCAAATATAGAATAAATATAAATATAAAAAAACTAAGTTTCTATAGTTGAAAGTAAAAAAAACCAAAAAAAAAAACCATCTATATTACTAGTTTGATTTTTAAAACCATAACGTGCCATTTTTAACATTCAATTTTAAAACATTCCACTATTCGATAACTGGGCATAAAAATTAATAATTTTATAGTCTAACTCTGAAAAACTCTTTTCTAAGGTTTTATTTTCATTTTTTATATGAACCATTAAACCATTATGGTTATATTGAATATATGAACTGAGAAAAGTAAATAATTAAGAAAATGATTAATATTTTGGTAGTCACCCCGATTCATCATCTCAAAAACTATAGTCTTTCTTTTCGCAAAGTGTTATTTATAAAAGGTCCAATAAAAAAAAGACCGTTTTTCAACCGAATATTTGTATTATTATATCTTTAATATGAAATAATTAATACTCAAAGTATAGTGCATTGTTATCTACCATCGATAGTCATTTGCTAGACAATTGCTGGATCCCACGATGAGCAATTCCTTGGGATAGCTGTAAAAAAACTGTGGGTATTCAATTTTAACTTCCACAAAATAATAAATTTTTTCCGTTGAAGGAAATGGGTCATGGATCGAAATAAGTAGTAATCTGATGGTACGATATAGTGAATGAGGCTGGGTTCGAACCCATGAAATTGTTTAAATTTTTATTTGTCTCGTCGGGAAGTGAGAGGACGAGCATTTTTCTGTTAGAATAACTCTTTTTTCAGACAACATCGTGTACAATCTTTTCAGTTGTTTGCGGTAGAGTTCAGAATTCATAGACCATTCATTAGGAACAAATTTGTGATGAACAACACCTTAAAAATAAATAAAAAACGCAAAGCATAGATTTTTTTTTCTTCAAATTGCCCCCCTACAGACACCAGAAAAGCAGTTTTTTTGAGATCTAGCCATTGCTTACGGCTATTCGAATTTCGCCAGAAAACCCACTTTCCATTGCAAATAAAAATCTTACGGTAAAATCTCACAATTAAAGGGTTTTATTAAAGGGAGAACTGTATTTTAGGTTTCTCTAATGTAGTTTCGGTTCTGGCTCAACTACTACATAGAAATTTTGTGACGACGGTTTCACATTGTCGTCTGCAGATTTAATTTAATACAGTCATTTCCGATTCCTTGGTCTTCCTGAAGAAGAAGTGAGGATAAGCAAAGTTGAGGCTTGATTAACAATATATGCAATATTTTCGCTGCTCAGTCCCGAAATTCGCGATATTATGACTTGGTAGTCATAATAACTTAGACTTGGTAGTCCAAATTTATTGGTATATATTCTAGGAGCAAAAGCTGAATCTATCTCCTGTGTTGGATACGAGCATAAGAAGTCCTTAGGTTCTCATAATCATGTTTATTCCACTGATAAATCAGCATGTAGGAATACTGATAATATGAAGTACATGCATCATATTTTACTGCCTTTCGATTCGATTTTCTTTCATCCATTTTGTTGGTTCACTCCCTTGTCTCTTCCGTTTTTTTGGCCTCCTGCTTTTGTAGTAAAACAGTACAGATTTTTCTTTTGTGATGTCTCGAATAGAGGTTCCCCATTCTAGGGTTCTCTATATTCGCTATAATGTAGAGCTTTCTCATGCAACTCAACTTATATTTGATGGCGGCTAAAAATATAAGCACGTGTATTAAAACTCCCACCATTGAAAATCGTCAGGAGCACCTACAATCGAGTTTCTCACTGTAACAATCTTCAACTCCGATTTGAACACAAAAGAGAGTTCACGAAATTCGCATATCTTACAAGTGATGTGAAGTACGAGGGTGGAAGAGGCCAGAACTGAAGAACCACCATCATAGCTGGATAGAGCTCAATCAGCCTTCTGTCTTCTCTTTCATAATTATTCAAAACATTTATAAACAAGAGACTTTCAAATGAAAATATTCGTACGTATCAATTCGGTTTTCCATGAAAGCATTCTAACCGCCAGCATTTTTAAATCGATAGAACACGAAGATAGTGAAATGCAGGGAGCTTATTCATCAGTTAATATCAAATGGGACTGAATTCTATAGTTCCAGCGGGTCGTGAGGCATAGTGAGATTCAGGGGACAAATTAAGAAAAAAAAAAGTACTCGAACACTTAGTTTTGAATCAACTAATAGGATAATCAAATGGACAATAGCTAACCACATAAAAATTGGCTATGTTGAAGAGTTGGAAGGAAAGAGACTAAGAAGATTAAAAGAGAAGAAGGAACAAATTCTTCTAACTTTCCTCGAGATAAAGCCATGGCCTACTTCAGAACAACCACAAGCCACCCCAATCTACAATCCTGGTTCGGGACAAAAATCTACAGACTGCCCACTTTATATAAATGGTAAAATGACAGGACAGCATCTTAAAGTATGTTTAGCCCTTGTCAGCATACGAGATTGCTTCAAACGACGATTGTATGTATTCTATGAAAGCTAAATTATATTTGACAGCAAGAAAGATTGTCCCAATAAGTTACCATATTTCTGGCTTAAGGGTGGACAAGTGAAGTTCTCTTTTTGAATTAATGTGAGTACTCTGAGTACTCTCCACAACTGGACCGGATTAGTAACCATTTGCTTAGTTGTTCGACCTTGGTAGAATTATTCTCACTTCTCTGAGATGCACTGGTCATCGATGGAAAGATCACTGGTGGATGTTAAAGCCCTAGAGGCACATTTCAGGAGAGTGGTCCCTGTTGTAGCCCCCTGAAGGGAGGATGGTAGTTGTAGCCCCCCTGATAGCTCCATTTAATGGTTCTTATTGATTTCTGAAGAGAAGATCCTCTTGTAATTCTAAAACTGAGGAATTGAGACTTCTTGTTGACAGATCTAAGGGCGAAACCTAACTCCTTCTAGTCGCAGTAAATTGTTCACCATACTCGACCGTTTTGGGGCTATGATTATTTTGGGCGTAGGTACTTCGCACGGATATCCCCATCATTGGCAGGTCGCCGGATTGTTCAAGATGCTGGTTGCTAACTCTGAGGTCCTAGAGGGTGCAGCGGGGTCTGGTAATACCTACAGGAGGGTTAAGTAGAGTGTAAGTAGTATGTAGAGTGTAAGTTCGTCTTGCTCCTTTTTAGCAAATTTCTTTTTAGAAATTGAAGCCATTTATGTCGATACCTTCACCGATCCTATTTAAGATAAACGTTAAATATGTTCGACCAATATATATATATATATA
>KZ807039.1:616606-648295 GCA_000696205.2 Oncopeltus fasciatus
TCCTTTCTGTACAATTGGGTATTAGGAACTGCTAAACTGTATCTTGTTAATTTTTATTTTTATTCTTATTTTGATTAATGGATATTGTATTTTGTTTTATTATTTTGAGTTTATTTTATTTTATTTTATTTTTTTATTTTTTTTTTTTTTTTTTGGAAAATAAAATTGAAAAACGTCATTTCATTTTTTGTTTTTATTTTTAATAAAATAATGAGATAATAGGTGTAAAACAACATTTTACAATACTTATGTCATCTGAGTATCTTATACCAAGAGAATGTGAGGTTCAAGGAGGCGTGTTTCACAGCCGGTGCTTGGCACTATGGGACTGAGCAGGGTCGCAGGTTGTCCTTCACACTATTTAAATACGTCATTCAGAAAGTACTGGGGAATTGAAAGGAAAACAGTGGGAGGATTGGTTGAGGCTTCTACCTGTGTTGTAGAACTCTCTTCGCGAATGATCTGTTCCCTTATCTCTAGGAATCCTGATATCATATCCTAAGTGAAGGCCTTGACTTCTGGGGTCTTTGTACTAAACGGGCAATTCAGAGTACTTGGCAACAGGAAAAAAATGGGCAAAGTTTGTTTCTCCTTTGGAAAGCCACCGATAAGGTCGTTAAATATATCCGAATAGTGCCGTGGAGTTCTTTGGGGTGAGGTTTTCTTTCCCAGGACTAAGGAGCGTAAACACCAATCCATCATGAAATGGATTCTGATTCAAGGGGCGGAGACATGGTCACTTGTGACAAGATCGATGGGCAGCCTGAGAATGGCAGAAAATAATTTCTGGAGGCCAAAGAGAAGACACACATAAATAATCTAGGTCAGGAAAGTGGAGGTATCACGCAGTGCGGTTCTCCCAGTGACGGAGATGTAGCAGACCAGAAATTCATGAAGTATGGACACGTTTGAGGAATGGAGCAGGAACTCTAGCCAAGTAGAGTATTCTACAGGACACCGCTGGCGATGAAGAACTTTGGGAGGAGGAGAACGAGGAAGATTTCCGGGTACTGAAGACTGGAGGCCAGGGTGACAGGGGACCGAGCCTGTTGAGGAAGGCACTGCTGGAAGATACAAGGAAATAACCCTTAAACAACCTGCCGGGAGTAAATAGCTTTGTACTCTACCATTTAATCAAAACACGTTTATTCCATTATAATATCTTACATATATTATTATTTATGCAATATGAATGAACCGGCATTCTTGAGTGCCTCCCTGTTCCTCTATCTTCCCGATCGGCCTGGAGTCTTCTCCAGCATATCGAATGAATTTCGTTTTGGCAACATTTAGTATTTCAATATTTTAGGCGTTACGTTAAATTGGTAAATAATATATTTCAGATGCGAATGATTGAGATTCTGCGGATAATTATGGAATATATGAACAAAAAAGTCCATCACGCAGGAGCTGCGTAATCTAAGCAGATTTCCCCATGAAATCATTATTATTTTCATTATTTATGAACACACACACAAAATTAAGATCTCAAGACATATATGATGAGGGTGTGGGGGAGTCTTTAAGTCGATGAGTATCACTGTCTCAAAGTAAAAGATATTCTAAGACTCTAACTCATAATCTTCTCAGATTAATTAGTTCAAGATTTAATGGTATTAACATTTTCGAAGTCATTTAAAATTCCATCACAGTCAATATAGTAGTATGTTCAATGTAAGCCGAAACGTTGGCAGGTAATCCTTCATTAAAAAATACATTTTTTAATTTGTGTTTTTTTGGATCTACCTCGACCGAACCCCAACTAAAATCATCTTAGAACAATATAGTAGCTTTCAGCTTACATTTTTTTTTTAATTATACTACAGCAGTTTAGTTATAAAATCAATAGAACACCAAATACATAGATATTTACTTTTTCTGAGAACGTCTCAGTCTTACAAACAAAAAATTTTCCAAAGTGTGACAAACGCCTGATCGATGGGTACAATAGCCAATAGTGTAAAATTAAATTTTCATTAATTAAAGCTAATTAGAGATTTTGGATCAAGCTGATTCCGTGTTTCGGAGAACAACGACATAAGGCTAACAATGGAAATATTTATTTTAGCCACTTTTTTAATTGAAAATAAACTATTGTTTTTTTTTTTTTAAATACAACGCGCATCAACAGTTGAATGGTTATTAGCGCTAAAAACAATTCAGCAGTTGATGCGGTAAACTATTGTTTAATATATTTATATTCTAAATTATTNGGGTAACTATTGTTTAATATATTTATATTCTAAATTATTATAATAAATTACTCTACTGAAAAATCTAAACAATTACTAGGTTTGGATTAATTTTTCTTAAATGATAAACTTTTTCTAAAATTGATTCACTACTCTGACAGACGGTTTAACCATTGCCAAAATCTTTGTTGCTAAATGTCATTGTTAAAATAGTTTACATGTTAAATAAGAATAAATATTATTGTCTATCTTAATTCACTGCTTAAATGAAATTGTAAGTATTTCAGTCTAAATACTTGTTTTAAAATCCCAAGGGTTATTTAAATATTCTATTATGGAAATAAAGTTATTAACATAAAACTATTAACTCAGAGATATATTGTGTATAATTTCTTTAAATAATCCGCCACTAAGCTTTCAAATATCAAACGAATACTATCCTTTCAGTCCAAAATGCTCACAATAATTGCTAATGATCCATATTATGTATTCTACTCTACCCTCCATCATGTCTTTAATATTCTTTTCGTCCGAGACCTTATCTCCACCCGCTTCACACTTTTCCACGGCAAGCTTCCATTTCACCGTAAACCACATACCATATCCCTGTCATCAGGGACCAGTCCTTACAACCCTCCCCGACGGCTAAAACAAATATGGCCTCGCGACCTCTTGGACCTTGTCCCCTAAATTTATTGGAAGTGGGGTCAATGGGCCCCTTCTCCCTGTAACGTGACATTTAATTGATTTTATTCACTAATTATTTTATAAGTGTATTATATTAAGCCAATTAAAAGATATTTATAGGCAGAATATACTTTTAATATACTATCCATTGATGCACAAAAACACAAAAAATGTCAGCACACCCCCTGATACACTCTTTTTTCCTGATCAAATTCTGATGACCATTTATTTAAGAATTTTATGCGGAATTTTCTGTTACTGAGTAGTTTTTTCATGGAAATAAATATTTTAATAATTTTTAGTGCAAGGGAACAGAAGTCAAAATCTCATTCTATCCCAGCCGGGACTCCAGGAGCCAGGATTATGCTACGGGGCCCGGATAGCAGGAGATCCAGGTTCAAGTCCTGGCTGGGACAGTTAGATTTTTTATTCTGTTCCCTTGCACTAAAAATTAGTAAAATTTACGTAGGATTAAATACCACAAAAATAATATTTATAAATATTTTAATATTTCTATTCATACCTCTTTCTTTAAGAACTACTTTGGGAATGTTATTTTTTAGTTCGGGCAATCTTGTACTCGACATCGATAAATAACAGCTGAAAGAGAGACTATATCTACTGTGTTATTGTCTTTTCTAAAATCGTTTTAAAAATTCTAGAATAAAGACTTTGATTCTGTGAGCCATTTTAATGTGATGGCAACAGGCAACATGTTTTTTTCTGAAAGTTCGCTAAAAGTACACATGAGCTTGATAATTAGTAACTCGCAGGAGCGTTGCGTTTTATTTTCTTTCGAACTAACGCTTTAGTTTACGAAGTAGGAAAACTATCAGTAGACACTATTCAATAATAAATGATAATACAACAATTTTGATTTTCAAAATTTAAGATTTTAATCATACCTACTGATTGCCTAGTTCGTTTATATCTTCAGTAATATTTTCTGTTAGATGTGAAGGATTCTCTTAAAAATGGAACCCAAATGGAAAATCCCTGAAGGGTCAAAGTATAAACAATTTTACTCAAATCTATATACTAGTTGCTGTATACTTTTTGGGTATGAATAACAAATTGCCTTCAGAAAATCCGTCTATAGCTATAATGAGTAAACTAGATCAAACAATTTAATTTTTCTATTGTTATACGTGCAATATACCTTTTACAATTACAATGTTTTTCGTAAAATTCGATAATTATTGTTATGTATAACAATGTACTTCTATTACGCATGTTTTTATGCGTTTTTACACGACCCATTGTTTTTTTGCAATGCTTTCCTCGAAACCCCTCTCCCCCTAATGGATTTAAGCCATTTGGGAACTCCTATGTCAGTTCAAGGGCAAAAATGACTGACACACCTCTCCTCCGATGTGGAGGATCAGGGAAATGGTGAGAGAGCTGTTCTCAACAGTTGCGCAGTGATTTCACGGTGAATGGCCCGATGGAAACCCGCTGAAAGAAAGGACAGATGCCTGCTGGGACATGTGATTGACTACTTGACTACTGTTAGTGGAGGCCGCTCCCCGTGACGTCACTGCACACCCACACCCTTCCTCCCACCCCTCCCTCCCATTCACTCAGTCCTCTTTAATTGTTCTTACTTCAGTCGTATTCTTCCCTCCGGTACTTCCTTTCACATCGACTGCGAACAGAAGTTTTTCCCTCAAGCTGTTCTTGTTGACATTATCATGCGACTGATAGTATAAATTTCTTCATTCTCCTGCATAGGATAGGACAATAATGGTCTTTAACGACTCTCTCTCTCTCTCTCTCTCTCTCTATATATATATGATCTACCTCGACCGAACCCCAACTAAAATCATCTAAGTATATTTGATGAGGTTCGGTTGTAAAAAAAAAAAAAACAATTTAAAGAAATATATTTTTTTATTATTATCTTAATTGTGTATTATATTTTTATAGGTGATTTTGTCAGATTCGTTTTCGATGAGTAAGTCGTTGACTATTTTTGATGGTGAGAATGACCCTCTCCATTGTTCCGCCAACGGATACCCATAGACTCTCTCTATAGCCTGTTGCCCCGATCCTCGGCGTCGGCAGGAGTTGTCCAGGACGGGCTGGAGAGAGTACCCCACAACGGCGAGGGTTGAAAGCCGGCCAGGAAGCGTTCTATTTCGGATCGAGCGCGGCGTTCCCTCCCGGCCTCTGATAAGGAAACTGTCGGCCGCCCTTGACTGGGGAGGTCAGCGGGGGAGGGGGTACGCTACACCCCCCAACCCACCCGCTTTGTCTCGTCCACTCTGCTTCTCCGCGGGATAACCTCCTGGGAGGTTACACTTCTCTATACAACACTAAACAAATATTCTTAGATGATTTTCGTTGGGGTTCGGTCAAGTAGATCCAAAAAACACAAATTTAAAAAAAAAAATGTATTTTTTAATAAAGGATTATCTGCCAACGTTTCGGCTTACATCTTCTGGGCTGTAGAAATACAATGTCATGAGAAAACAATCATAATTGAAATTAATATAATAGANTTTCCTCTTTTATTATTTTATTTTAATGCTTTTAAATTTTTTTTTTTCACTTCATATTATTTTTATGAAGTGTTGGCAATAAGAAGGTTACGGGGCCATTTCCTATTCAGGCGACGTGGTGGTTTGTCAGGATAGGTAATACCGGATAGAGTTTGGGCTAAAGGATTGGGATAAATGGAAAGGCAAGAGTGGAATTTATTAAAACGGGTTGTAATGACGTCTTTAACTAAAGGGATTTTAAGGTCATTTTTCAAATATTAAGAATGTAATGTCTTTGTCAACTTGAGACAAAACCAGTCAAAATATTCTCCACATTTTTACTTTTTATCTTTACATAAATCTAATAATTTACTATGTTTAAGTTTCTCATTGGACTATATAGATTTATCTGTTTTTATTTAGATACATTTTATGCCTGTTTTAAATTGAAATTACTTTATTCCGTTAATTAATAAAGACTCCGAGTCTAAACTCCTAAGTAAAGCGAATATATCGTCTTATTCGACGTTTAGACTCGGAGTAAAGTGTGGGGAGTAGAAGAGATTATCTAGCCTGCCTCGGTGGTGTAGCGGTCAGCATACTTGCTCGGAAAGCAGGAGACCCGGTTTCGAGTCCCGGCTGAGGTAGAAAGATTTTATTACAGTAAGATTATTTTTTCTGGCTCCCTTTGCATTTCATGTATTCATTATGTACTTTTCTGTGGTTATAGAATGCAGAATGTATCAAAATCCACTAGTCTCTCTAATCGCAGTCCATATGCCATCTGTGGATATTGTATGTGTCAAAGTCCATTGCCAGCCCTACACGTTGGAAGTATTTTCCGTTCGGCCCACCCTTTCCCCATGGATACAGTATGTATAAAAATTCAGTGGTCTGGACACAGCGCTCTACTCGTCGAAAACCTCTAACCGTCAAAACTTCCCACCTCATACGATGTCAATATCCGTCATTTCTGGATACAATCTGTTGTCGCTCCACTTGCTGGGGCCTTACCATCTTTCCAAATGTGCACTTCTGTTTTCTGTGAATAAGGCAAGTCAAAATCTGCTTGTCGCTTTATTCGTTGAGAGTAGATTTCTCCCTTTCACACCTTCCAAAATGTGCACATCCGTCTTGGGTAAATTTAGTGCTTTCCAAATCCAGTAGTCGTTCCAAGTAGTAAGTACTTGGAATAAGTGTCGATCCGTCCAACATTTCACCTTCTCCCTGCTTTTAGGTATAGTTCTTAAGTAAAGTTCTAACGTATATTCTTAGGAATATTTCACTGTCATCTGTGGATGTGTCAAAATCCAGCGGACGCTAAACTGACTTGTTGCAGATATCATGCCGCCCCAATCTTCTCCATGTGCACATCCGTCAACTCTATAAGTCAAACTTCAGTAATAGCAGTACATGCTACGGTGAAACCATCGACATATAGCATCTTCCACCATGTGCTCATTCGTAATCTTTGAATACAGTACGTGCGAAATCCAATGGTCGCTCTAATGGCTAAAAACAACCGTTCATCATATGCTCGTCCGTCAGCTGAGGATAATTTGCGTGTCAAAATTCATTGGGGTACAGTGTGGTTCCTTTTATTTTTTTATATTACTTTTAATTTATTTATTACAGTCTGTAAATTAAAAAAAAATTGAAATTTAATGACAATGAAGAAAAAATACAATGAAAATAAAGTAAAAAAAAAAACAACATTAAACGACAGAGAGAATGTGACCAATGACATCAATCTCAAATTAATTGCAAACCATGTTCCCTGGAGATCACGAGGCTAACTTCGTTTGAGTCGAGGGGAGGGGAGCGTTGTAGGGGATGGAGTTGGAGTCCGAGTCCTCTTATCTGGAGACCTTATGACTGATATCTTCATATCGTCGTGAGAGTCATCAAGAGGCTGGGATAGTCAGCTCTCCAGAGCCTCTACTCTTAACTTAAACTTAATAAAATAATTCATTTTGAATGGAGTCTACTTTTCTCTTAAAACTATTCTCTTTAGTTACTAGCATATCTTCTACAGTTGTTAACTTAATTTCTAAAGCTTTAGGGTTTTCTGATATTTTGCTTTCCGAAAAGTCTAACAATTGATTCTCTGGGGCAGTAGAATTCTTCAAGACCTTATTTTCTAAGACACTAAACTTATTTTCTAAGGTTGTGGAATTATCTTCAAAACTATTTCCTAGGGCTGTAGAATTTTCAACTAGCAACATATTTTCTAAAACAGCAAACTTATTTTCAAAACCAATTCAATTTTCAAATAATTTATTTTCCAAAATACATGATATTTTAATTAATTCTATTTTTTAAAAACCAATTATTTCAGGATCTTTGCCGACATCTATTAGAGTATTACGCAGGCATTGTTGTACTGATTTGGATCCAGAAGTATCCAGAACGCGCTCCTCCTACAATCTTTTTAAATCTGCTACTTTCAGATCTCTTAGCTTAGGAGACATTATATTGTACTTATACCGTGGCCCTCCAAAGTTTTTAAAAAAAAATAATAACTGTTGTACAGCAAATTGTGTACGCTATGGGCAGTGATAATTTACGCCTAAATAAATTTAAGTTGATTCATGCAATACATAATATTTACTCTGATGACTTAAATTAATAACAATTAAACCTGCAGATATATAAATAAAATGAATTAATTACAGATTTTTACAAAATAAACAACTAAGAGAGAATTGCTTATTTACAAAGAGGCCTCAGAACAACTTGTTAAATTGTCTAAAAGGGGACTGAATTCACTAGTCACTGTCACTAAACACTACAGACACACATATGAGGGCGTAACAGACTCCCGTTTAACCATTTTAACATTTTATTCTTAAGTTAACCTTTTATATTTATTTACTCAAGCTTATATGAAAACAGGTGCATGTAAATTAAATCACGATTTTCTCCAAAATAATGCCTTTAAATTATATTAATGTATGTCAATTATGAAAATGAAATATTTCATCTGAATAGTTCTGGAGAAAAACTAAAATAAATAAGAAGAAACTCAAAATTACAAAATAATATCAACAAGTTATATAATATATTTCGTTATTATTTAATAAAGACTATCCAAATACATTAAATATACAAGTAAATAAATAGTAGGAATCACTCTTAATATGTAAAATTGTTAAATAAGACATTGAATTTGAAATAACTACATCAAAGAATTTTGAATTTAATTATTTTTAAATTTTCAATACAAAATGCTCTATTCCAATCAGTTGAAAGAAAAAGCAAACTTCCGCTCCCCTAAAATGTTAAATTTTACAATTTAACACATTTTCAATTAAAATTTAATAAAATAAGTTCTGATTTCGTTATTGCCACACATTAGTTCAATTCTTTAATTTTTAAAAAGAAGAAATTATAGTTTGTGGAGGATTTTTTTTTTTTTTTTTTAAGTTAATCTTGAGGTCAGAGCCAAACCAAGCGAAGTGCGTAAACAAAGCGAATTTCCCATAGGGATTTATATTAGAGAAAATTCTATCTTAACTAGCCGAGTTGATAAATAAAAGAAAATCCCGTGTGATGATGCTGACTCTAGTCCGACCGGGAAGGAATGTAGAGGGGGGAGGGGGGAGAAATTCAACCCTCCCAGTTTACTCTCAAATATATTCATTATTTGGCACCTTCCGTAAAAATGTTACAAAAAAATAATCGGTTTTAAATTCCATTTTATTCCTACTATATTTTATATATTGCTTATATTTAGGACGTACATTTTACTTTCTTTCATGAGAATAATACCAAAATACATTTATTAACATTGGTCATACTTTAAATCTTTTGTCCTCCTGAAACGATATTTTTGTAAACAATTTACTCAAATACCCAAATTCATATCTCGTTAGAAATTTCCGGACAGACTAGTGCAGTCATGTATATTTTTGTGTGGCTACCTTTCCCAAGTTTGAGAGCCCAAGTAGGATTATTGAAGAATAGAAGACCTTTTCCAAGATCCGCATTTTAGTACCAACGTGAATTGCTTGATTTCCTTCCGAGGGTGGTGTTAAAACGAAAGATAATATAGTTTTAATTGCAACTATTATAATTATCTAAGTATTAATAAATTATCACGAGGGGAAAAAAAAGTGAATATGTGTGTGTAGAATATTTTTTATGAAGAAATGAAGTCACAATTTTTTTTTTCTTATCAATAGTAACCCATTAGGAATAGATTGCTCTTTTTTTTTAAACAAAATTGGTTAAACAGATGAAATTTGGGATTTATGATCTTTGAGTTACGTACGGGCTGTGTCCTATTCCTATATGGCTGTTAACATGTCAGAAATTGCTGGTACATCTAACGGTACTCTTAGAGAAACTAATTTTTTGCCAAAATCACAACTATTCGATGTCATAATTTCTGTGGGATCTACTTAAGGAAACTCTCTCTTAATAGGTTCTCATGCTTTATAAAATATTATACCAAAAATCTTATTTGTATTGTATTGTATTATACTGTAATGGCTATAATTTAAAATTTGGGTAAAGCTCACTCTCGGTAAAATAATTAAATAGTTAAACAATGATATTGAAAAAATTATTTCTAAGTTCGAAACATTTATAAGGATAAACTTAAAACTAACATTTGAATTGAAAAATATTTTTTTACGGACGAATTGGTTATAATTTTTTCACTATCTCAACCGTAAACACCATTTTCATAATGAATGTAAAATTTTAAGTATTATTCGTATAATTAGCATTAACAAGTTATTAGAAGTTGGTTTTAAAATCTACCTGGAACCAAAAATTGGTATATCCATGCATTATAGAATTATAGTCTATTATTATCCTTCAATTTAACCAAACTGAATGAGCTATTTGGAGGTTGCCACCCTTTTCTAATCTCTCATGCCACTGGGTATACTTTTGTTTTTCAGAAGCCTTTCCAGGATAGGACTTCAACTCGCAGCAACAAAATTGAAAGATCTACTAAGATTTATATTTATTGTAGTGATTATACTAATTTAACGCATCACAGTAATCTGCCATAAGATAAATTATTGAAGATTTATTTCCAAAATTAAAACAATATTAGAAGCCTTCTTCTTTTCTTTTTTTTTTTTTTTTTAATTTGAAACTATCAAATGCAATTTTCTAAAAAAAAATTTGTATAAAAATCAGCATTTACAAGTATTTGAATAAAATTGGAAAATACCTCAGTTAACTCTGAAATCGGGCTGTTTGAGCTGTATTTAAACCTAAAAATATCACCTTTATTTATAAATGATTATTTTCTATATTTTAATTATTTCTTTCATTTATTGTTTAAATTTGTTACATTTAAACAAAAACTTGAGTAATGTATAGAAATTACATCATCAAATAAAAATGTATAGAAATATATAAAAGTGAAGAAATTTAATAAGCCAGAAGGATGAGGGGTTGATTAAAAATTAGCGATATATAATTTTTGTATATGGTTATTGGGGGAATAATTGAGGGGTGGGAGAATTGGTAGTTTCCATGTGTATTGCAGGAAAAGCCGAGGATCGAGGTATTTTGGTACAGCCTCAGGGTGGCATTATTGATTCCTTTACTCCCGACCAACTTACCCACTGCTCCAACTTCACCCCCATGTGCTGTCGATATCCTCCAGCCACAAAACAACCCCCCCCATACCGCTTTAATAATGATATGACATTTTCTTATTTCTAATGTTAGAAATTATCTTTTAAAATGTGTAATGTGAATTGCATATTATAAAACTATAGTGTTCAAATGGCTTTCCTGGAGACGAGGAATAAATTGAAATTTTAATAAAAACGAAAATATTAAGAATCTGTCATCTTTTCATTTTCAATATTTTTAGACATATATAAAGTATATTTAGTCTGTTGTATAAGAATATCCAATAATTTTAATTCAATATCCCAAATCAGACAAATTATATTGCCCTCAAGATAATGCATTTAATAAAATTTAAAATTGCTGTTATTAGATTTTTTTGTTGGGGTTCGGACAAGGTAGATAAAAAAAATACAATTTAAAAAAATGTGTATTTTTGTAAATACTGTCTCGGTGGTGCAATGGGTTAACGCGCTTGCCCGGATAGTATAATATCCAGTTTCCAGCCCTGGCTGAGACCGATAGATTTTTTTTAAATTCTATTCCCTAGCATTTATTGTTTTAAAATGTTTTTTTTTTTTTAATTATCTACCTTTTTTTGGCATATAATTTTAAAAATATACAACTTTTTTTAAAAATTATTTTTTGGATCTACCTTGACTGAATTTCAAGAAAAAAAATCTAATAGTATCTATTGTCAAAAAACTCATTTAAAATTTCAGATGTTTGATGTCTATTTCTTTTCTGATCCCATAATCTGTGATTTTTCATAATATGCAATTTTGAGGGTGGTGTCATTGGTCACCTTCTTTCCTCATGTTATTTTGTTTTTTTTTAAATTGTAGATTAGATCATTGTAATCAAATTACAAAATGTTATTATGTTAACAGAATATAATTAATGATTAAAAGTCTAGAAAAAAATGAATAATTCATTTATTAGTGTAGCAATTTAATGTCGACTTCCTTTGATACGGCCTATATCTGAATTTTTAAACGCAAAAGATAATCAATTACGAAGATCAGGATTGTGATAATCGTTGACAGATATGAAGATAGCTTCACTAGGCACCGTCAGCCAAAGATTGTGAACATATAATTTCTTTTTAAAGGCCAGCAAGTACTGGTTCAAATAAAAGCCATATGTATAAAGCTTATAAGATAAGTATCTTATGTTATTTCCCCTTCCATGTCCCTTTGAGAGCTTGAAATTCACTCATATATGAGTATATTTATTATATATGAGTATAATGAAATTTGGGCAGTGTGGTAATCGGTCAAAAAGTTATTTTGATGCGCCTTCATTTGCAAACAATCTTAAATTCCTAAAATTGATTATGTTTTAAATTATAAAAACCCGATTAGAATTTCACATTGTTCCCCTTGGCGTACTTTACTGGTTCAGCATTTATGATCCCTTCCATATACAATAATTTCCATTAGGATATCAAACAATTCTGGTCGGAAAGGCGACTTGACTTCAGATGCTAATATGTTTCATGCAAACATATTTTTTAAGCTATGTTTACATAAATATAAGAACTTTACAAAAGGAGAGTTTTTTTTTACCGTAGATATTGTTATTAGATGATTTTAGTTGGGGTTCGGTCCAGGTAGATACAAAAAATTTTTTTTTTTTAATGTATTTTTTTTATAAAGATTATCTACCACTGTTTCGGCTTAAATTGTAAGACATCTTCAGAGCTATCATGAAGACGAGAAAGGACGTCCTGTCCCTAAGTTCACATTTCCATGTTGTCCTCTCTCGTCTTCATGATAGCTCTGAAGATGGCTTACAATTTATGCCAAAACGTTGGCAGATAATCTTTTTTTTTTAAATACATTTTTTTAAATTTCTATTTTTTTTTTTTCATCTACATTGACCGAACCCCAACTAAAATCATCTAATAAGAACTTTACATGCAAGCAGGAGATCCAGGTTCGATTCCTGGCTGGGACAGATAGTTTTTTATATTCTATTCCCTCTCATTAATTGTTTACATGCAAGCGTACGCGCGCAAACACACAAACACAAATATATATGATTGCCTGTTCGTCATAGTCTTTCTGTAAAACAATGGATGAGTTCCTTGAGCAAATAAAACCGCTTTTAATGGGCGATAGAGAGGAAGATTTAGAAGAAGAACTTTCTCTATTATTAAGTTGCGAATTATGATTGTCTATGAGAGCATGTCAGCTGAGTCATGGACAATCAATATTTAGCAGAATTAATAATTCTCTAATGATTAATTTCCAACGAGGAATATTTTCAAAAGATATATTCTTAAATTATCTACAGGAAAGGCACAGGGATCGTAAAAAAAATCTGACTACCACAACCGTGGATCGAACCCGGCTCTCCTACTTTTCGGGTAGGAATGCTGACCTCTGTACCGCCGAGGTAGCTTCGATAATCTCTCCAACCCCCCGCACTTCACTCCGAGTCTAAATTCCCAAGTAAGACGAATATGTCGTCTAAACTCGAAGGAGCTAACATTGTCGGCTATTTATTAGGTTCTCGTTCGGCTGAGCCTCTACCTGATAAAGAGCTTCTTTTTTTTTCTTTCTGGCTCCCTGTGCATTTCTTGTAGATAATTTAGTGTGGGATTACATACTGCAACTAATTCAATATTTAAAAAAAAAATATACTCTCAAAGTTCTCAATCATCTCTCTTTAAATTGGCCTGAAGTATGGCTAGTCCATTGCAATTGTTTCTAATGGGGTCTTCTAACTCATGAATATGAATTTAACTTGAAAATAGATAAGGAGGGAATTAAAATATCTGCATGAATGTGTAGGTTATGAAAATAATAATATTATGTCCCAAATAACAGAACTCAGGACTTTATATTTGCTATTCTGATGTATTTAATCTTCAATACATATTTAATATACACATCTAAAAAAAACAAAAACAGTGTTGTTATTCTTAAATACCATCATATTTAGCTGTTTACCTGTAGAGCAATGGGAAAGATACTTATTCTCAATCAAACTCTTTAAGTTTATTTTTCGAATATTGGATGCAGAATCAGATACTAATATCTGATATTCTTGGCATTGTGCAGAGGTTTCTGATCAATGTCTTTTCTTCTTCGTGAGCGAATCATCTTCACTTAGCTGTCAAATCTCCTTGCAGACTTAAACATTTGGTCTCTTTTCGCAGAAAGGTTCTGCAGATTCTTTCCCAGGAGTAAGGTTTACACATGAATTCCTTGAGGAGCCAAACATTAGGAGCCCGAATATTCCATTGTCTCTCCCTTCCTCTCGGTCACCTCCCTCCACCCCTTCGTCTCACAGCAATATATATATATATATATATACTGGCGGACCCAGCAAACCTCGTTTTGCCCAAAAAAAATTTTTTTTTTTGGGCATTGCTGGCCCTAAGCAAACATTAGTGTTGTATTATCACACGATATAAATATAGCTTTTAACGAAATTTACGGCCTTCAAATGAAAATTCATGGAATACCTATCATAATCACAGAATAATTTACATATGGTGTAGATATGGGATCAATAAAAAAAGAAACACATGTATTTAAGGCAAATTGGAAATGAAAATTTGATTTTGCCACACCCCTCCGCCCGCAGGTGAAAATCAAAAATCAGACTTCACAGTGTCACCCGCCTGAATATTCTAAGGATTCCCTGAACATTTCATCAAAATTCGCCAAGCCGTTTTAAAGTCCCTACGTTACATACATACGCACATCCTATTATATATATATATATATANCTACTTATAACTCACTAGTTTTAAGACTTCAGAGCCCCAGTTTCGCATTACATTAAGAGTTTATCGAGTCAAAGAAAATACAAAAAAAAAAAAAAAAAAAAAATTTAAACAGGTGAGTTTCAATGAAACCACAGGCGATTAAAAAAAAAAAGAAAAAAAGTCTTTCAAACCGATATTTTGTGAAAATTGTCTTGTAGCTATTTCAAGCATATCTGTTTAAGATCACAGGTTTTCTTATATGCTAATATTTTCTTTGTGTCACTACGTTATTACTTCTGCGAAAACACTGAACAAAATTTAATTTATCTATGCTCATCCTGCGTGATAGACTTAATAAAATATTTTAATGGGATTTTTTTTCTTCAAATATATTAGTTACTGTAACTACACTCTTTTGATCCACTTTATAAATTCTAAATATTAAAAATGATTAACTGGTTCTTTCGCTCTCATTTTCACAATGAAATTCTTTATTCTGGACAGGAGTATATATTTTTCTCTTAGTACACTTCTATAGCTCTTCCGGAAGATCTTGAATTAGCCTCTCATTTGAGGTAGGACAGGTACGTAGTAGGAGGGTGAACAATTTCCTGACCGCAAGCCTCCAGTCCTGGAAATGGTACTTGAATAGCAGGTGGTCAAAGGTCCTCAGTGCAGGTTAGTCCATGCTGGAGGTTATACCCGCGAGGATCTAGGATGGGTACAGGTACGCGGTAGTAACCCCAGACACTGCTTTGTAAAGTACTAATAAAAAGTATTACTTTCAGATGATATCCTATAGTGCCTTCTGAAAACAATCGAGTTATTCCCGACGCAACTATCGAACAATTTCATCTCCACCGATCCTACGTTGGGATGCTTAAAATATGGCTTTTTAAAATATTTGTAAATATATAATGTGTACTTCCTATATTGTCCGCAACTTTAAAAACATTGAAAACCAATTCAGTATACAAACAATTTTCAAAGCGTTGGATGAGTTCTGTCATGTCTGAAATTGGTCGAGGGCGTTTTGGAGGGAAAACATTTATAATCGTAATATCTTCGTCAATCGTTAAGATACAAAATTTACAGCTATTAATAACTGGTGTGAAACATAATTTTAAGCTTTATAATGTTAAAATAGATATTTATAAAAAATATTGTGGTAAATATTTAAGTATGTAATATCCAGTGTTGGACAGGTATTCTAATTTTTAGAATATAGAAGTCAAATTCGGTATTTATGCTTTTCATTTTATTCTTTAAATTGTTGATTTTGTTAAAATCTGAAGGGTAGGGGTGATGATCCGTGGGTAGGGGCGGAGGGTTAGAGGGAAAACTAAATTTATAACCTAATATCTTCGTTGTTAATTAAGCTACATAGAAAATTATAGAATATAATTGGTTTAAAATTTAATTTTCTAACGTTTATGTTCAATAAAAATTTTAGAAAAATCGTAATGAAAATGGCTATGCTAAGTGGTTGCTTTCCCAACTCTACTTTCTTTATCTTTATTGAAATATATCTGATAGATTTACATCATTTCTATATCAAAAATGTCACAAAATCTGCGCAGTAAATTGTTTTCCATTAATAAATATTATTACTTTTATTTATCACAATAATTTTTAATTTAAATTAATTTTACATCGTTGTGTGAAAAATTATAATTAAAATCGGCAAAATAAAATTTATAAAATTAACTTATATACATCTCACAATTCAGAAGTTATTGTATGTCAAAATGTCTTACGCCTATGGGAGAGAAGGGTGAGAAGAATTTTTTTAGATAGGCTTTTTCTAAATTGTATTTTTTTTTTTCAATATAAAAAGCTTGAGTGGGTTCCAAGTACATATTGACCGCCAGGTTCCACAGCTGGGTTTATTATTTAGGTTTGCTGAGCGACAGTACGGACATAAACCATATCAATTCACATTTTTCAGAAGTACTATTATTCCATCGAATACAATTCAAATAATATAGGAAGCAATATAGTTGGTGATTACTCTCCTTGACTAACACCCTACAATTTATTTTCTTTTGAATTTAATAATTCTTGTTCACGTAGGTTTCGACGGTCGTCAGATGTATTTACCGTTTCTTATTCCGGGTTGGACCGTGTAAAGTTTTTGATAGTTACCATAAAAGCCGAAAACTCGGCAACTATCAACAACTTGAAACGGTCCAACCCTGACGAAGAAACGGTAAATTAATAATTCTTTCCATCTATAAATTTATTCAAAACTAAATATTATCGGGGGTCATTATTATCTAATGAATAGATACAGTGGTTTGCTAAATCATTCCAGTGGAGCTTCTCAAATCTTCAAAACCATGGCTGACAGTAGTGCACTGTTGAGTACAAAGAGGCAGTATTTTCCATACACAAATCTCAGGCCAAAGAGAATCAAATTGTAAATAGTATGAGGGAATGGCGGGAAGAGGTGGACACCCAGATGAAGAAGGCCACCCAGCACTGATGAATAGCTTCTGTGTTAACCCTCGTTGTCTGAGTGACCTTACCCTTACCAGCCTCTCAGAGGGATGTACGTTCACTTGTTTCATTTACATCGGGTCTATGTGGGGATCACTGACATACTTTGTCTTAACTTTTTGGTATTAAATACTTTAAAGAACGTCAATCAAGAACCAGGAGGATATCTCCTGGAGGATAACCGTAAAAAAATTTTGAACTATGGTTAAAATTTGTTACGGTTATAAGTGAGCCAACTAGAAACATTATAGTTTTTTTTCGGAATAAGAAATTAAATTATTTCTTAGCACTTTTCAAGTAAAGCGAAATATCAGAGGATTTTTTTTTTCTGTGATTGTAGAACAAATTTAAATTAGGAGAGAGGTATGATTTTGACATTTTAAATATATTAGAAACTTTCCCAGTTCCAAAGTTACTTATTCCCAATAATACCCTTCCTTTTTTTCCTTTGTCCTTTTTAGTGCCCTCTCTTGCAACAGGCCGCTTTCCCTTGGTACCTTCCGCCCTGTACCTTCTCCCCCCACCCTTTTACCTCTCACATTGTGTAGAAGTAAAATTTATATTTTAGTCATGGAAATGTGAACTTAGGGACAGGACGTCCTCTCTCATCTTCATGATAGGTAGGTGTGGAAAATTACTGCTTTAATGTTATTCAATATTTTCTTTGTCAATAAGTTGTTGTTTGCATGTTTTTTTCAATTTGTTTTTTTGTATTCAAATTGTTTTTTCAAAACCGTTTTAAATTCTCTTACATAGCTTTCTACATTCATACTCTTGATATCACATTATATTATTGCGATTCTCTATTATATTAATTTCAATTATGATTGTTTTCTCATGACATTGTATTTCTACAGCCCTGAAGATGGCTTGCAATGTAAGCCGAAACGTTGGCAGATAATCCTTTATTAAAAAATACATTTTTTACATTTGTGTTTTTTGGATCTACCTTGACCGAACCCCAACTAAAATCATCTAAGAATAAATATATTAGATTTTTTTTTAAAATAGATTAAATAAGAATGTTAATATAAACCATTTTAAATTAGTATTAAAGAAGCATTACAGAAATGGATGAGGGTTAATTGTTGTTATTTTTAGTCATAATACATATGAAAGTCACTTATAATATCCTGCAATTTCTGTCTTACAATGTTTTAGTGTACATTGCTAACTGAGAAAACCCTGGCTCCTCTCCAATTCTCAACCACCCGCCCGGCACAGAACGGCCTTCACGAGCTTCATCAAGTCTGCTCCCTGACATGTAAGTATAAATTAAAGTAACACTAGTCCAGATAAATTTGTAGAATTTATTGTCGAGATTAATTTTTCTCGGGTTACTAAAGGTGAATTTTTTTCTTGCGTTCTAAGGAATTTATCAGTCACTATTACTCATATTGTACTCATGTGGTGTTGCAAACGTTATTATCGGTCAACAGCTGATTTGAAAGACTTTGTCTGTGGCCATTGATTTTTCATAATCACAAAAGATTAATTTATGCAGTTATTTATTATAAATACAAAAAAAAAAAATAGGCAAAATTAGGTTAAAACTTTTAGCTGGATAGTTAAGTAACACAAGAAGAAATGATTAATTTTGTTATTTCCTTCTAATTTTCGTCAATCAGTTTTAATAATTATATTCAAAAAATTTGTTAGACTCGGCTTCGAACATTTTTATTAATGAAGAGTACTATAATAATCTATTTTAGAGTCATTGTAGTAAATTTTATTAATATTAACGATATTACCAAATCGTACACTTGAAGATAAGTAAGGTCTTTGATCGTAACTAGTTCTGTGAATCACAAACACCTTCATTCACTGGCAGATGAGCCCCTGAAAAGCCGGCAAAGGACCAAGAAACAGTAAATCAATGACTAGATAAATTATCAAAAAAATTGTTTCAAGTGTATTTGATTTAAAATCAAAATCATACCCTAACTGGAAATTTATATGTAACAAAATAGAAAAAAGAAAAAAAAAACTCAATTTTTTAAACACAAACTTCCCCAACCATAAATATTTAGGAAATATGCATGATTTTTAATTCATTAAACGTCTGTAACAATCCTTATTCTGTTAATACAAAGAAGACCCTCGCGCCATTTATCTTACATAAATCTCTCACTCCGACTCTTGTTACTCCCCTTGGCTTCCTCTCAAAGAAGTAGTGCAACAATCCTGCCCGCACTGCTTACTTAAAATGTAAGAACGTTAACTATTTATGGCAGGTTTTCCTCTACTTTGTTGAGTTATTCACATAGTATTCGATTTTATTAGAATTGTTATAATTTAAATTTCAAGGGAAGCCAAAAATCTACTGAAAATGTGCGTATTTTCTTTCCTTCTAGTATCTGCAATTTTTTTTAAAAACAGGTAAGGCAAATTCTTCGATTTAATTTATTCAAAAGTGCTTTATACATACATATATATATANGGTTTTTGTCATCTACATTGACCGAACCCCAACTAAAATCATCTAATAAGAACTTTACATGCAAGCAGGAGATCCAGGTTCGATTCCTGGCTGGGACAGATAGTTTTTTATATTCTATTCCCTCTCATTAATTGTTTACATGCAAGCGTACGCGCGCAAACACACAAACACAAATATATATGATTGCCTGTTCGTCATAGTCTTTCTGTAAAACAATGGATGAGTTCCTTGAGCAAATAAAACCGCTTTTAATGGGCGATAGAGAGGAAGATTTAGAAGAAGAACTTTCTCTATTATTAAGTTGCGAATTATGATTGTCTATGAGAGCATGTCAGCTGAGTCATGGACAATCAATATTTAGCAGAATTAATAATTCTCTAATGATTAATTTCCAACGAGGAATATTTTCAAAAGATATATTCTTAAATTATCTACAGGAAAGGCACAGGGATCGTAAAAAAAATCTGACTACCACAACCGTGGATCGAACCCGGCTCTCCTACTTTTCGGGTAGGAATGCTGACCTCTGTACCGCCGAGGTAGCTTCGATAATCTCTCCAACCCCCCGCACTTCACTCCGAGTCTAAATTCCCAAGTAAGACGAATATGTCGTCTAAACTCGAAGGAGCTAACATTGTCGGCTATTTATTAGGTTCTCGTTCGGCTGAGCCTCTACCTGATAAAGAGCTTCTTTTTTTTTCTTTCTGGCTCCCTGTGCATTTCTTGTAGATAATTTAGTGTGGGATTACATACTGCAACTAATTCAATATTTAAAAAAAAAATATACTCTCAAAGTTCTCAATCATCTCTCTTTAAATTGGCCTGAAGTATGGCTAGTCCATTGCAATTGTTTCTAATGGGGTCTTCTAACTCATGAATATGAATTTAACTTGAAAATAGATAAGGAGGGAATTAAAATATCTGCATGAATGTGTAGGTTATGAAAATAATAATATTATGTCCCAAATAACAGAACTCAGGACTTTATATTTGCTATTCTGATGTATTTAATCTTCAATACATATTTAATATACACATCTAAAAAAAACAAAAACAGTGTTGTTATTCTTAAATACCATCATATTTAGCTGTTTACCTGTAGAGCAATGGGAAAGATACTTATTCTCAATCAAACTCTTTAAGTTTATTTTTCGAATATTGGATGCAGAATCAGATACTAATATCTGATATTCTTGGCATTGTGCAGAGGTTTCTGATCAATGTCTTTTCTTCTTCGTGAGCGAATCATCTTCACTTAGCTGTCAAATCTCCTTGCAGACTTAAACATTTGGTCTCTTTTCGCAGAAAGGTTCTGCAGATTCTTTCCCAGGAGTAAGGTTTACACATGAATTCCTTGAGGAGCCAAACATTAGGAGCCCGAATATTCCATTGTCTCTCCCTTCCTCTCGGTCACCTCCCTCCACCCCTTCGTCTCACAGCAATATATATATATATATAAATCACTATCATAGGCGATAATTAGGAACTTTACACACTCAGTGGCGGCTCTGCTGAGAGATCTTTTATTAGCTCAAATTATCTATTTGCCCATATATATTTAAGGTTTTGCTTAAGAAAGCAGTCTGGTGTGTTAATGCCAAGGACTGACGAGCTACAGATTTGTACACGTGTGCCTACAGAGCTGTTCGACACACATGAGAGGCTGTCGTTGAGGATTCATTCCGCCCTCAGTATCGAACGTCAATTGGCGGGAATTAGGTCGGTGGCGGGAGGTCGCTTCTCTTCCCTAGCGATCAATATTTTAATAGCCTCGCTTGGATATTGCACCATTTCCTTTGCCCATGCACTTTGGGCGAAAAACATTATTTTAACTTTCATTATTTCTATTCTTAAAAAACCCTGTATACCAGCTTATTCATCGTAATTTACGATATTCAGCTACTGGCCTATTTTTCAATTTTAATTACAATAAATTAAAAAGAAACTCTGAAACGTTTGTTCTGAGAATTATTAATTTTTAGGTCGTATTAAAAAAAAAAATCATTAGTACGTTGATTGGGATTGTACATTATACATGTACAAGCTGAGGGTATTTTAATTATCTTCTTTTTATTCTTACAGCTCAAAGAAAATAATCACAGTTTAGAATTGTACTTAAACTTTTGAAATAGAGTAGTCGATCAGTTTGTGACAAGTACTACTTATACATTATAGCCCGTTATGATAAAAAGTCCATCTCTACCCCCTTACCGAAATTCATTTTACTGTATCACCTAATTCTCTCTCTCTCTCTCTCTCTCTCTCTCTCTCTCTCTCTCTCTCTCTCTCTCTCTCTCTCTCTCCCCCCCTGTCTCTCCCCCCCCCTCTCGACATTCATTCAAGTGTGTATCCGTTAACTGAGCGACGGAATTGGTTCAGGCTAAATTTTGTTAATTTACAACAAAAATGAAAAATAAAATGATTGTACCCTTTTCACATTTAAGAGCACTCTTCGCGGAAACAGACAGAATACTTGATACAGCATTAAAATCCAAATGTATTGAAGCCCAATAATTTCGTAGGATCAAATTCTGACGCAACTCTTTTCCCAGGGACTCACATTTCCTATGGAATATTATAATGGTGGAGTAATTGCAATCCTTATTGTTTTTATCTTTGTGCCTCCCTGTCCTCTACTTTCGTACGATTATCAGAACGGAAGTCGATTAGATTATAAAATGAATGGTTAGAATTAAAGATTAAAAAATAAATAAAATTAAAATCCCGATAATAACTCTACTGAACGGAAAAAAGAAAGGAAAAATCTCTTTAAATGGAAAATAAAATAAGCTATTTTTCTTTTTGGCATGGTCATATTTAAGCCCCCCGTCTATCGGTCAGCAGTGTTGGAGAAAGTTGTATGTGTCCTCCACTTGGACACTCTGTCTTCTGTAGGCATTCTCCTTCATCTCCAACCAAAGCCACACTTGCCAAAAGCCTCTCGATCACCATCTTCCTATGTTAGCCCGGTAGTGTGCGTCTTTGGTTCTGATGAGTATTTAAGTAAAGGTACAAAGGTACTTCTACTATTACTACTTTGAACAAGCATGCAGCCGACTATTTCCAGCCCACATCATGGGGTTTCTTTCCTGTCTGCAAGACCTTAGTACTAGGGCTCATTCTCATGTTGATGATCTTTAACTCTCCTTCAAGGACTTCCATGTTATATTTGAGGTATTGTTTGCTGACACCAACAGGTCATCTAAGAAGACTGATATCTCTTCTTGAGAGACAGTACTTGTCATTGATAATGTTAAATATTTTCATGAGTTATTGTTATGGATTTTTTATGATAATGGCGTAGAATAATTACAACCTGGATCTAGTATATTGAGAAAACGAATGAATCAATAAACTTAAACTACTGCACCTATCAGCTAAAAAAAAAAATTATCTTAGTTAAAATTATAAAAGAACAACACTGAAAAGTACATACCAAGCATAACACAAATCACTAATGTCACTAATATCACTCAATCCGCTTATTGATCTGGCTTGATTTAGACTGCCAATACTTTAAACTAGCTTAAAATCTGCAGTGAAAAATTATGTGAAATAGAGCATTATCAAAACTAATGCCATGTGTACCAACAAGTGTATAATAGACATTTTCATTACATTAACTACTTACTTTTTAAATATTTTTATTTGTGGTTTTATTTATCCCACGTAAATTATAAATAATTAATGAGAGGGAACAGAAAATAAAAAACTATCTGTGTTTAATATAATAAATGACGAGAGCCGACAAAATGCATGACAATGTCAGCTACTTCGAGTTTAAGACGAATTTCTCGTCTTTCTCGTAAGTTAGGCTCTCGCTAATGAAAGCCTAACTTACGAGAAAGACGAGCCTGTCCTTGTGGTGTAATGGTCAGCACGCGAGGCCCGGATAGCAAGAGATCCAGGTTCGATTCCTGGCGAGGACAGATAGTTTTTTATTTTCTGTTCCCTCTCATTAATTATTTATAATTTACGTGGGATAAATAAAACCACAAATAAAAATATTTAAAAATTAAAATTTAATATAATAAATGACGAGAGCCGACAAAATGCATGACAATGTCAGCTACTTCGAGTTTAAGACGAATTTCTCGTCTTTCTCGTAAGTTAGGCTCTCGCTAATGAAGAGGGAATAGAGTGAGATAACTAGCCTGTCCTTGTGGTGCAATGGTCAGCACGCGAGGCCCGGATAGCAAGAGATCCAGGTTCGTTCCCTGGCGAGGACAGATAGTTTTTTATTTTCTGTTCCCTCTCATTAATTATTAACTACTTACATGAATAGGTAAATTACCCTCCAGGGTAACTTAATATTCAATTCAATAAAAACTCTGTTAGACTTTTTAATGAGAATACTCATGAGAGATAAGTGTAATGGCGTTGGTGCAATATATTTTTGACAAATTTGAAAGATTTAAGCCATAATTTAATCCACTTACAGTTACTAAATCTAAATCTTATGAAAATAGGCACATATTCGGTGCCGATATTAAGCTTCTCTATTTTTTAATCAATAATTTAAAATTAGGCACACTAAAATTCAAAATTTTTCCTAAGACGGTTTACTGACTTCGATAAATTCGTTTAATACTAAACTACGAGTTGAGGGTTGAATATTGAGGGTTCAAACTTGGATTTTTTAGTAAGTATTGAAATATTATAATTAGCGCTTTTGAATAGTATATTAAGGGTTGAAATTTAAAATTCTACTAAGAGTCGAACCATTAAACTTATTGGCCAGGGGTTGATGAACGGCGAACGTATTTAAGTTTTCCTTTTCACTTTACGTAATATCCTTCACACAATTTCGTCTTATCTATATCAGATATCCTGTATATAGGAGTGTTATTTTTCAGAATGCGGAAGTCTAAGCAAAAGGAATATTCTTGTGTTTGCTATTATTTTTCATTATGTCATGAAAAAATTTTACAACATTATAGCTTATAGTCATTCATTTTGAAATAAAATGTGTATTCAAGTATTATCTATGCGGCTAGAAGTCAATAAATACATCCAAATAGAGGGTGTTTTGACCGTAGATATTATTATTAGTAATTTTTTTTTGTTGGGGTTCAGTCAAGGTGGAAAAAAAATGTGTATTTTTTTAATTGTCTGCCAAGGTTTCGGCTTACATTGTAAGCCATCTTCAGGGCTATCATAAAAACCAGAGGGTCATGAAAAATGTGATCTTAGGGACACGACGTCCCCTCTCGCCTCCATGATAATTACAATGTAAGCCGAAACATTGGCAGATAATTTTAAAAATACACCTTTTTGAAAATTTATTTTTATCTAACTTGACTTAACCCCCCCCCCCCCCCCCAAAAAAAAAAATCTAATAACAAATACATTCCCTTAATCATCTTCTTTTAGCACTTTATTTGCTTTTCTTTTTTTATCTTCCGCGCAACCACTTAGGGTCTTTGCAGAGATTATTTGCAAGAAACCACTCTGTTTTAAACACCCATAGTACTGTAGCCTTATATTTCTGGATAAATCCGTTTACTCAATTCCATAGCGACAGGCTTGAGCCCGAAATTGATCTCGTCAAAGCTGGTGCCCCAATCTTTCATCAAATACCAAAAAGTTTCGTGCTCATTATGGAATTCATCTAATACACTTGTTGTTTTTTTTGTTGTTTTTTTTACAGTTACTTAAAGTAAGTATCTAAATATAATTAAAAAAATAAACAATTTATTATAATTCAAATTAATTTATCACCAAAATGAACTTATCGACTAAAATAAAATAAATTAAAAGAAGAATATCATATTCATATATTCAAAGGACTGTAAATGTTTTGATCCTAAATAATACTTATCAAAACTTACATATCCTCGTGAACTCGTGAAATTATTAAATATGAAGGAGAAGGTGTTTTTGACCAGCGCACTGAATGGTGTTGGTTTGAAAAATTTAGCAGAGGAGATTCGACTTTGGAAAGGAAGAATGGTTTCGGTGGCCATTAATGGATACTAATGAGGTTCTGCAGGAAGCTGTTGAGTCAAATCCGTTCAAAAGTACTCGCGAACTTGACAGGGAATGACGAAAGACACAGTTAGTCGCCATCTACTCTCAATGGGGAAGGTGAAAAAGAGAAGTAGGCTGGTGCCCCATGAACTTACTCCTCAGGAATCAGCCAAGAGGTTAGAAATGTGTGAAAATTTATTGAAAACCCTTTAATTGTGAGATTTTACAACTCCTTTTCCGGTTGCTGCATGGGAGCAATTTGAAAAATAAATTTTTTTTGTTTTTTTTTTAATTTTAAAGTTGTTATTTAAAAGGAATTTGTTCCTGAAGGATGCGCTATGAATTCTGAACTCTAACGTGAACAACTGGAAAGATTGTACGCCAAGTTGTCTGACCGTTAACCTGCTTTGAACAACCGTAAAGGAGTTTTATCTCAAAACAAGATAATGTTTGCCCTCACACTTCCCGTCGTGCCAAGGAAGTTTAAAGATTTTCATGGGTCCGGACTCCTCCCTTATCCACCATATAGTCAGAACCTGCAACCATCGAACTAGTACTGTCTGCGATCCACGGTCTATTTTGTTCAAGGGAAAAAATTGATTATTTTGTGGAAGTTGAAATTGCGGTCTAAAAGTTCTTTGACAGATATCCCAAGGAATGGTATCAACATTGGATCGAGCAATTGGCTAGCTGATAGCTAATGACGGTAGATAACAGGGGACTATAGTTTTATTATTAATTAAATTATATATCAAAGATACAATAATACAAATTTTCGGTCGAAAAATGGTCTATTTTCTTTTTATACACCTTTTTATTCCATTGAAAAATAATTTAGTTTTTCTTATTTAAGTATAAATTTAATTTTCTTAAACTTTAGCACCATAATAGGTCATAAATATTACATCAATAAAATTATTTTATTGCAATATATGTAATACGCTTACTAGGAAGATTGAGATTTAGTGGCCCACTTTTATTCTTGTTATTCAATTATGAGACGAAATTGAGAATTCACCATTCCTCATGTCCATGTCTTACTTCACTTGATTTTTAGTATATTTCCCAAAGGAAAATCAAGCTAATCATGTTCATACCATGATGTGCTTACTCGCTTAACTCCTGAACTCTTACTTGGAGCATAGGGCTGGAACAAAGTTGCAATAGTCTTCTCGTTGGTCAGCGAGAGCCTTCACTTCCCTTCAAGTTTGACCGGCTCTCATCGCCTCCAGGGTTTTCATTCGAGATAACCTGTGGTCATAAGATCCTTAAAATGTTTCTGAAGGATCTATTTCTAAGTGCTTGATGCTTCCGGATTCCTTGGAGCGTCATTGTTCCACGTCTTTTTGACCAGATATGACTCTCCTTTTAAACTGTTAAATATCTTCTAATATATGCTCTACGTAAAAATGCTTAGCTAATTTTATATCGTTATTCGTAAGGCAAATAATAAACAGGATATTAATAATTAAAATTTCAGGCTTCTCAAGGCATTCTCCCCCTTCCCCCTGGCAGATTTTAGCTATTGACTCGTCTAACAGTTTCTGGAAAAGAAACTCCGAATAAAACTAACTTATTTTCTTGATTTGAGATTGTGAAAAATCTTGTTAAAAATATGAAAACCTATATACAAAAAATAGGATGTGTGTATGTATGTAACGTATGGACTTAAAAATGGCTGGGCCGATTTTGATAAAATTTTCAGGGAATCCTCAGAATACCTATTCAGGCGAGTGACACTTTGAAGTCTGATTTTTGGTATGCGGGCGGAGGGGCCTGGCAAAATCAAATTTTTTTATATTTCCAATTTGCCTTAAATACATGTCTTTCTGTTTTGATTGAGCCCATATCTACACCATATGTAAATTATTCTGTGAAAAAACTTTATGATATGTATTCCATGAATTTTTATTTGAAGGCCTTAAATTTCGTTAAAAGCTCTATTTAAATCGTGTGATAATACTACACTAATGTTTGCTTAGGGCCAGCAACGCCCTAAAAAAAAGCAATTTTGGCAAAACGAAGTTTGCCGGGTCCGCTAGTATTTTATAAAAATAAGCCAGAATGAACAATTGAATGGACCAATTTCGGCACTTCCTATCTTTGTAAGGAGTTAATTGAAATTCCTTACATTCGTTTGATTTTGTGATCTACACATTTTTACATCTCATTTTGACCACAATAAAGGGGTGAATATGAATTTGAAAAATCAACTGAATTTTTTCTTGTATAAATGAAGGGGTGGGCTGGAGCGAGCCGGGGTGACGTATAGAGGTTAGTGGTGCTAAAATTGAGAGGGAGGAAGCTATGTAAAAATAGTCCTGGCACCCCTTCACACCCCCAAAGCGGCCAGACGGTCAGCCTGTTCGTCTGCTACCCAAACTCATTTGCTTCTTCTTCTTCTTCTAGCAAATTGTTACCACTTTTTAGCAAATTTCGAAGCAACGTAATTATTGTGGTTATTCCCTTAGATATAATTTTTTTTTTTTTTTTTTTTTTAATCGATATTTTCTCTATATTTTATTTACTTGACATTGTAAACACAGCTGAAGTAATGACTTTTCTAAGGTAGATAAACATGTTGAAACATATATCTTTTTTTTTTATCTTTTTTTCCTGACAATTTGATTTATTTATGGCTCTAATGCTAGGTCATTGGTAGCTGCAGTCTTCCAAAATTCCACATCCTCCTCCTCTTTTTACTAGACACAAAAAATGATATTTTTATTAAAATAGTTTTCATACACCCACACACATGCATTAAATAAGTATGGGAATATATAATATGGAAAGCTGAAATGCAAATATTCGTTAACTACAAAACAATAAATATTAGCTTAGATTACGCAGCTTCTACTTGATTATTTTTTTATTGATTGATTTAATTCACGACTTCGAATTTTGCGCACCATAATTATAGTATAATTGGACAATTATTTAATTGTCCAATTATACTATACTTTGTTTTTCAATATTTTTTTTTTCGAAGTATCCAGTGTTTCTACCAATATTTCTTCCGGGTTCAACCGTGTCTTGGAGTTTTTAGGTGCCAAGCTTTCGGACATCGTGTATTGGCTTCTTCCTCATTCTCCATTCAGCCCTGAAGAAGCCATAACACGATGTGTGAAAGCTTGGCACCTAAAACACCAAGACACGGTTGAACCCGGAAGAAGTATTAGTAAATATGTCTGAGGACCGTGGAAGCCCACGTAAATATCCAGTGCTAATTTAATTTTTTTTTTAAATGCAGACAGGACCGGACAAAGCTTATCCTTCTTTTGGTCCTCATTTTCGATTAAATATAGGGTCCCGAGCATATTAATGTCATGAATGACAGAGTTTGAAAGAGGATTTGCTCGGTAGGACCAACCCTACCATTCCCTCCAGGCCGTCTGATAAAGACCTCTAAGGCGCTTCATATTTATTATGTAACTAAAGAAAGGTATTGATTAGCTGTTTGTAGCTAAGATGTCATTCAAGATAATGGGCTTGTTTGGGGACATCTTGTACGTAGCCCCCCTAGAAGAGGTGAATAATGGAAGAAATGACTCTAAATCGGCTCTGAATCAGGGTCAGAAGCAATTTTGGCAGGATTGTGCAATTTTTTCAGTCACAAGATTTGTACATGTTCGTTGCCTTAGAAAAGTACCTGCATATTTGACAAAGTCTGATCAAATCTTGGAATCTTAAAATTAATTTCGAGAAGATATAGCTGACATTCATCAAACCTCATCAGATGAAAGAATTCCTTAACTTAAAAAATATTGCCCTTCTTAAATTCTTAATTTTTTTTTTTTTTTTAAATCGAATTTTCATTATTTGTTCTAATGGTTCTCTGAACATGGTGATTTCGTATTGAAAAAATGTCAATCCATAAGAGAAATAATGGTATATCATGATTATAGATATTTAAGAGATAAGTTGATTCCCAATTGTTCCCTACAAGTACTTATGCACAATAATGAAACAGTCAAAAGAAAGTTGGAGTTGAATAAGGAGAAGTTGTAGGGGAGAAGCAGGGTAAAACTTATCTGAGTTGACGGGAATTAGTACACGTGACATTGTCAAATTAATCGTTACAGAATAATTTTCTACAAAAAGTGAATAACTCATAAAACCAAATTGGTCTTATCCTGAAATGTACCGGGGAAAAGAAGATAAATGTTTCGCCGAGTAAAGGATGGATATGCTAAAAGAACAAAGGCTCCCAACGAGGTTTTGACGTTTACGAAGCCTTTTTTTGTATTCTTCTTCAAATAAATTCAAATCTTCATTCATTATCAGTAAATCAATTTATTTTGTATTGTATTTTAGTTTTAAATGGTTCGTCATACTAATTAGCGTTACTAAATAAAACTTCTCATAATTAAACAGATCATGTTCGAAGTAAAATTTCTAGAACGGTAAAGAAGTAGATGATCTTTAGTCTTAGAAAAATACAGATTGTAAACAATTGATTTTGTTAATTCTTCAAAAAATTATTTCTAAATGTTTGCACTTGCTGATACAATTCGTTCAACCTTCCACAGTTAAATTATCTTTGTTCGTGAGGCTTTAGGAGAATTGAATGAAAAATAGTTATCATTGAAAAGAATTAATTGTTGTACGAAGAAGAGACAGGCAATTGCATTTTCTAATATAAAGGCAGACTTCCTGCCCACAAATGTCTGACTGGAAGTACGAAAGCAACAAAAAGTGTTCTAAAGGTGTACAATAAATCTAAAACCAGCAAATATTAGTGGACTTTAAGCAGACAGTAAAATAATTTCCTCAACTTAATGGATCCACATTAGTATTGGGAAATCCTAGTGGCGGAGTAATACGAGTAACAAATATTGACTAACATCAGGAATTGTTCTTTTTTTTTTTTTTTTCTTCATGTATATTGAGTTTTAAAGAAATATGGGTTCATCGAATGTGGGTGCATCAGGAAGTGTGGAGGGCAAAAGTAGTGATAGAATGTTGGGGAGTGGTGGAAGTTGTAGGGGAGGGGGAAGGGGCGGTGGGTCAATATATTGGGAACCTGGTAGGCTGGTGCCGGTCAATATCCAGGCGAGCTCCCGGCCCGGGATACCCTGTCTGGAGTCCTGGACACCAATACCTCTCCAGCATATTTCAGCTTATTTTCAATTTTTTTTTTTAAGATTTACTTTCAAGTTAAGTCATTCCAAATTGATTTTTTGGAATAAAAAATCTACCATAATGAGGCCGCTTTGCAATTTGGCGGTTGCAACATATAAATCGCGAAGGGTTAACGACGTTGTCCGTGCAAGAACCCCTAGCCGTCGACAAAGCCAAAGAAAACATCATTAATATCTGTGTCAATGTAAACAAGACGGACATACGTATATCGATGTGGTGGCTGAAGTAAACCAGTAACAGGGTATGCCGCACAATGGTCGCAGTATGTAGCATAACTCCTTGAACGTTGGCGTAGAACGTATTTTGGAGGAGAGCAAAGTGTCATTATTAAGATTCCTGGATTCTCTCAGAAGTTTGGCTGACACTTCACTATCCTACTATGCATTCATAGCACATAAGATTTCAAAAAAATCTTTTGATCATTAAAGATTTTCACATTAGGTAAATAATCTAAAAGGTTATTTTCACTACCAATGAATATAGAACTATCACACCTTCTATTATCCGTCTTCATTGGTTCTGCGATATATTTACATTATATATGTCTTCTATGATTTATTATTGCAAGTTTAAAGTATAAAATGGTAATACTATCGGAGAAAATGCAATTTTTTTTAAATTTATAGACCTACATGAGGAATGGCGATGACAGAGCAACGATATAATTTGTGATGTCATGTTACTTTGTGTAGGGATGAGAATATAACAAGATACTATATTTTCAGAATATTACACAGGCAGTTATAGTACTAGTTCAATCCTTACTAGTTTTTTTTTTTTTTAAACTTTATTATTTATTACTTTCTACATGTTTTGTATATAGTAATGTGCTGGTTAATAATCACAGTATAAAGTCCTTACTAGTAGAATCGGATAGTCAACTTTGGGATCCTTAGCAAATCTATCAATAAATTAAATTACCAAATGTTAGGTGACCGTTATTAAACTATATATATATAT
>KZ807039.1:648322-667733 GCA_000696205.2 Oncopeltus fasciatus
ACGTATATATATTATACTAGAATTACTATAAAGTTTAATTACGGTCCTAATAAACTAATAGCTATAAAGTACTATAGCTAGTAGTTTAGCTCTAAAGTCTGAGATGTGACCATAAATCTCCCTCGGGGATCTCTCCAGACTTCATTATCGCCCTGATGATGACGTACAAGTTAAGTCGAAACGTCGGAAATAATAAAATAATTACCCAAGAATTTTGGAGTATTTTATTTTTCTGAACCTGGCCGAAACCCTGAGTAATTTCTCCAGTATATAATATTTCTTTATATTTCCTGTTAAGTATCATTTTCCAATACTTTAATTTTAATCACTTTCATATTTTGAGTATTTGATTCATTTAACATTTGATATACATTTCTCTAATAATGAAATTTTATTAATATCCCATTATATTCGTTGCTCATTAAATTTAATGATTATGCAGTTTGTTGTAAATTTAATTTATTACATTATTTCATCTTTCCAATAGTTTTTTTTCGAGTACTTTCGAAAACGACGGTGTATTTAAAGCTGTAATGGTACGTTCATCTGCTTAATAAAATGGTTTATAAAACTCATTCCTAAGCGATTAATATTAATTTTTCAATGGTGCAAAAAAATATATTCATTACGTTAATGTGAAGCATTGGCACATTTTTATGAATGCTTAAAGATTTATTAATATTTTTTTTTTTAATTTCAGCCACCTAGAAACTTGATTTTTTATTTTACTCAATGATATCACTCGTAGTTGTCTAAAGCTTCCACTATCTGCATTTCAAAATTTTGAATTGAAAAATAAAATAAAAGATAATTCAGTTTAATATTTTGTTAATGTCATATTTTTACTTTATTTATCATATTTCGTCTATTGGAAAGCGTTTGGGAAATAGACATATTGTATCCAAAATCTTTCTTCTAAAAATTTGAAGAAACAGTGTTTATTCTTGATTATTTTAAGACCATATATTTTTCATTGGTATTATTCTTTTGTGCCGATTATCAGCAGTCGTTATTTACCCTACCACAATGTATTTTGTGTAATGTTCAGCGAATAAGCGCAAGGGTAAAAATTAAAAATTAGATAAAATAAATAAATCAATAAATAATAATAATAATAAAAACTATACCCAAGTTGTTTGAAGCGAGAATAGTCGTCGAAATTGTATATTTTTAAGTACATATTTTTCCTCATGATTTCACAATAAACCGTTAGGTAAGATCTGCATAAACCAAGCAGGTTTCCCACATTTAATTAATATTGTATATAAATAAGAGTAAGTGGCGAAGTTTAATTCAAAGGATGTAGAGAACAAGGAGTGCATAAGTTATATGCACAAAAGTTTGCTCCAGACTGACCGTAAAGATAGAGTGAAGAATCGCTTATCCTTAGTAGCTTATTCATGCATTTCTTCCTCGATATGAGTTTTTTTGTTTTTTTTAATGTTATGTAACATACACATAATAAAATTACATTTTACACATATAAACTTTTGTAACGTTTTTCGTCACTCAAATAAAAACAAAGATATTACGATAATGTATTTAGGTCCCCCGCTATGCCCCTCCTCTTCCTCATTGCAACCAAAAACAGATAATTTTAAGGGCTTGCAATTGAAAGTCTAATTGCTGAATTTAGTATCTATATTTTACGAATTTGAGCTCACGCCCTATATTCGAATTTCATTAATAAAGAATTTTTTAAATATACGATTTTTTTAAAAGAATGTTGTTAAATATAACACTAATATTAACGAAAATATATAAATACACACATACATAAATAAATTCATAGATACATACTCTGAATTTGTGTATAAGTATAAAAAAATCAATTAAGTTTATTCTATCTATTACCTGTTTAAATTGTATATATTAATTTTTCACAATTCTATCACTTGTTGAATCCTTTTAGTTTGGAACGGGGATATCACCTAATCACCTAATGTCCAAGGAGGTTATTTCAATTTGAATTTGGGACATCTACTGTTCCTCGTTGTCCAGTGGAAACCTCAGGCCAATGAAAAGCCTTGAATGCCTCTAAGGAAAAATAAATGGTGCCCTAAGTGGGTCAGGGGAAGTGTGCGCCCCACCTGGTCAAACACCTGCTCTCCTGCCGCTAGCTTCCATCCCCGAGGGGTGGTATAAGCCGACTTATGACTTCTGTAGGTCTTCTAGGCACATGGTTCCCGAGATCTGAGACAGTGCATAGAAGTCCCATGGATATTCCATGCGATCTATAGGATAAAACTTATTTTAACCTGCGACGAAACTATTATCTGTACAACGTGAACCAACATTTTGACAACTTCTTATTTAGTGATCTGCCAATCCCGCCCGGATTTTTTTTTTTTTTTTTTTTTTTTTTTTCTTTTTCCAGGAAGGGGGTATAATAAAATCTCCCCTAATTTTTGAGAATCCTTGTTAAAAAAAAATGTTTGATTTGACTATTTCATAACAAAATAATCTTCCAAGGATACTTGCCGGATAATCTAAGCTTTTCCCGATACACTAAGGTAATACCTCACCCTTAAGGGGGGCTGGACCATTAGGCGATTTCGCTACTTATCCAAGAAGGGGCAGTTTTAGTAATGAAGAAGTGCAAGTAACGAAATTGGATAAAAAATCTAACTGTCCCAGCCAGGAATCGAACCTGGATCTCCTGCTATCCGGGCCGGTGCACTTGCCAATTGAGCTACCAGGACGCGCCAGGTACTCATTCAATCTCTCTTTAATTGTTTAAAATTTACGTGGGATAAAAAACCACAACCAAATAAAATATTTATAAAGTAACGAAATTGGTTTTTATAACATGCCACCTAGTGGCATGACTAAATATAACGTCGCAAAATTTATTGAAAAATTATTTAAAAATAAAACACAAATTATTAAATTTTGCCCATAGAAGATATAAGGATGTAAAATTATATTTTTCTCCTTTATACCCCACTACATCGGCAAAAATACAAAATCGAATTTAGCATCTGTATTTATATTTTTAAATTCTGGATTCTGTATACATATGAGTGTGTGTGTTTGTGTTTGTTCTTCATAGGATAAAAATGTATAGGTGGATTACCTTAATGGATATCCGTTAAAATTTAGGTGCAGAGAGATATTTAAAAAAGGAATGAGATGATAATCAGGAAAATTCAGAGTCGAGAGGGTATGGCAACTGAGGAGCACAACAGATTTTAAGTTCGTAAGCTTGCTTCGTTCCTCTTTCCAAAACATTTCTGTTAATTCACTGTTTTTGACTAGAAATTCAGATAGTGTAAGTAGGCCTTCCAATGGGTAGTCTTTCCTACCACAAGGAATATACCCCAGTAACTATACGCAGTATCGGGGTATTAAGGGCCCTGGAAAAAATGAAAAAAAAAAAAAATATATGAAAATTTGTGTCAATTCAGAAACTTTTTTCATTAATAGATGAAGTGATGGGGTGATTCCTACAAGGTTTATGCGTGGCTAAGCCCATATTCAGCAATGCTTTCTTTCAAAGTAGGGACTCATTCAAGTCCATTCTTTTCTATTTATGTAGCTTCTCGGCTCTGCTTTTGTCTGTCATCCCCAAAAAGAACTTTGAATGCGCTTTTTTTTTTTTCTATTTCTTCCTAACATGGATAGAGTTCCCCTCTAGCCTAACTACTCATATCCTTCTTAGATTTACCTAGGGGTATACCGATATATGTTTGGAGGGCCTAGCAGAATCTAATTTGTCTCCCTCTTAGCTCCAGAATGTTCTGGAACCCATAAAACCATAAGTTGATTGCTTTCCCTGAGTTATTTAATAGTCAATGGACTTAAAACTTACAGATCCCAGAGCACTAGGTTGTCCGAAGAGATTTTTATTTTACCATTTGGGTTATTCCTTTATTTTAATGCTCCTAAACCTATTTTCTTCTGCCTTATCCCTTATAGTATAGTACCAGAAAGGAAAATCCATTCTTTTTTCCTTGGCTCAAACATTTGCTCCAAAGGAATGGGTAGTTTTGATCCGTTGGCACTCGAAGGACCGGGTTTCCCTCCATTTTGCCGAAGGTAGTATAGCGTTCGCCATACACTGTAGTACTTTTTTTTACGTATTTTTGTAGAATTTGATTAAAATATTCTGTGTTTAGTGTTTTCAGCTCCATATCAGAGTGTGTAGCGGATGGAAGACTAGAAGAACTCATAATAAGGCACAGATGTTGACATTTTCCGGTGATGAGTTTAAAAATTTGTCTTTGAACTTTGTTGAGCTGCGTTTTCACCTAAGTGTACTGAGTTCTCTCCTGTTATTGACGGGCGCAATACCTGTCTGATTTGACTAGAATACCATTCCTTATCAGTAAAACACCTGGACAAAGTCTAACATAATCTTTAAGATCCCATATAGAGTGTTGATGACCTTACCGATCGCAATTATGACAAGATCAACCCCTTGAATAGGAATTCCTGGTTCCTAAAAGACTTGCAAGAATTAATCTATGACAAGCCACAACAACTACAAAACTTTTTTTCAAATCTAAGAATATTCATAACGATTCTATCGAACTATTCAAAACTGAATATATTTCTTTAGTTGCATTATTATCTTCAATCATTTTTACAATATAGTTTGAGAATGTACATAATCTCATTTATAATTTAAATATAAATAGAAAATTGATTAAAAATTTATAAAGGTGAAACGAAAAATAGTCAAACTTTAGTTTTAGATTTCTAAAAATACTATAAATATTCAACAATTTACAGTTTAATCTATAATAATAAACTATTTTTAAATACTACTATTAACGTGTGTATATATAACTGAATGATCAATCTTTGACTTCAATATTTCTTAATTTTGGTAATTCAGCTACCATACTACAAGTTTATAAAACAAAATGGGAGTTCCAATATTTTATATTCATTTTTTTATACGTTCTACGTTCCTGTTAGTTCCTCTTTTTCACAAATATTTACTAAATAACGACTTATGTGGGGAGGTTATGTGTCATATGATAGTTACTCTTCAGCTATATCCCCCTTAAACTCAGATTTTTCTACTGGTCAAGCAACATATGTGGGTAGAAGAGCATAACACGATGATAAACTAACGCTGCGATACAGATTCATTTAAAGCAGGATGAAGTCTATCTTCTCTATCTCTATGATAGATAGATAATAAATATTTAAAAATAATCCAGAATATATTAACAGCTTATTTGCTGGAAACTGAGAGCGACTTTCCCTCTAAATAATATCCTGAGCTAGTTAATCTTGATTCATGCTTAGCATTTCGAAATTCTATCTAAATAAGAAGCAGAAAAGTAAAAGATGAAAAGTCAAGGTGAATACGTTTTCTAGACATTTTGTTTCAGTCAATAAATTAATGTTCACAGTTCATAGTCCCTCTTCAACAACATGCATGAATTCCATTAACAAGTTAGTAGAAAAACGGATAATTCTGGAGAAACCTTAAACAAAATTAATAAAGAATAGCATTATACTAATTAAAATAAGATTAAAATTTAATTTTCGATTGATTGTAGCATATTCATTTGGTAATTATATTATGTGTTAATTATCTTCTCTTTACCTGAACTAATGGTTACATTGACTGGTAGACACTCCAGATTCTATTTATTGAATAAAAATTTTTCAATCCTCAATTTTTGAGGATGTTTTACTGATCTTCACCGATCTTGCATATCAAAAGTTAAAAATATAGTCTGTACAAAATGATTTATATATATTTTATTTCCTTTCATTGCATGCGCTCTAATATCCATATTCTTAAAATATAGAGAATCATTTTTACAGCAGTAAATAACTGAAATCTGATTGGGGGGGGGGGGGTTATTTTTCTATTTAAAACTGTTGATATCGGTATCGGATAAAAAGGAGAGGTGATTCTTAATCAAAAATTTATAATCATCTTTTTTGTTTGTTTTTTTCTTTAATAACCTTTATAGGACAGAATAGGCGTAAAATAAATTTTCTAACGTCTCTGCTCCATAGTTGTTTAAGGAACCTATTTTAAAGTATAACATGCGACGAAGGTTTCCTCCCATTCTTCCTTCCCGGAGCTGAGGCTCAGTCGTCCTACTCTCTCTACCCTCTTCCCGGCTCGCAAGGCACCTACATGGGAAATCTGTTTGGTTTCCGCAGCCCCTGCGTGACCGACTGCGCATACCTGCCGCAGGATGTCGGTCGCGCCACAAGAGATGCAGCGGCGATCCGCCATGTCGAGCGAGCACAATAACGACCTACATTCCCGTCAGGGTCCTCCACTTCCGCTCGCTACCCTGGCGCACTCCAACCAACTCTTCTCGCGCATCCGTTCACTGCGATGAGAGGGACAAGGCGGACATTCCATGCCCTCAATAGGTGTATGTTCTGCCCCATTCTGGGGTGTTAATTAAATACAATTCTCGGCTTCGTTCGGTCGGTCGTTATCTTATCTTATGATTGATACGGTTAAGCATTGCAAAAGGTGGAGGGTCAGTGTCTTTCCCTCCTACTTGAAAAGAAAGGAAAAAAAAAAATGAAAACAGAAAAATGTATAAAACGAAATGAGTAATGGAAAAAGCTAGAAATCTGAAATAATATGGAAATGGAATCAAAACATTTTAGACTAAGATGATTTTAGTTTGGGTTCGCTCAAGGTAGATCCAAAAAACACAATTGCAAATGTATTTTTTAATAAAGGATTAACTGCCAACGTTTCGGCTTACATTGTAAGCCATCTTCAGTTGTTGGCAGATAATCTTTTATTAAAAAATACATTTTTTAAATTTGTGTTTTTTTGGATCTACCTTGACCGAACCCCAACTAAAATCATCTTAGAATAATATCTACGGTCAACAAACTCTCCTTTTTTGAAAACATTTTAGATTTTAAATATGTGTTGCTGTGTGCTGTTGATTGCTCTGGCATCATTGATATTCATAATTATAATTACTATTGGCATTGCAAACAATGAAATAAAATAATTCAATAACAAATAACCCAAAAAGAAGCATAGTATATATTATTAATGTATTATGTACACAAAGCTTTAGATAAATTATGGGCGGTTGGGCTTATTTCAGAAATATGTTAAAGCATAGCATATTTTCTTTTAAGCTTATAACTCATCCAGTAATAATAAAAACCGCTGACAAGGCTTGAGCAAATATGGATCCCAATCTGCTTTATGCTGAAAGATTTTAATGCTTTTGATAAGATATTAGAACAACGAAAGGAGCTGGCGAGTTTTCGAGGGGATTGTGGAATCCAGTAGTCAACAAGAATCATGTAGACCCAAACTTAGTCATTCTCAATCTGGTGTGTGATAACACTCTGCGGTTTTAAAGAATCTCACACACACTCTTCAAGTACTGGTTCTCACAGCTTAGATTGTACCTCAGTAACTTGAAATCAAAACATTCAGTGAAGTGTCACTCTTTCTTCAGCTGTGCGACTTACCTGCAGATGGAGGGTATCGGTGTTTAATGCTGCTGAAAGTTTTTATAATGTTTATATTTTCCCGGACATTTGTGGTTATATCCTTAATGTTTACTTTATAGTTTAATTATTAGATGATTTTGGTTGGGGTTCGGTCAAGGTATATCCAAAAAAAAAAATACAAATTTAAAAAAAATACACATTTTTTTTTATTTGTATTTTTACTTTAATCTACCTTGACCGAACCCCAACTAAAATCATCTAAAAATAATATCTACGGTCAAAAAACTGCATTTATAGTTTAATGTGTTACCAAAATAAATCCCCAAAAATATAATTTATTGCCAACTATTTAATTATTTTATTGAATTCCACAAGAAATCCATTTTCCTTTTCTTTTTTTTTTCAGTTGATAATAAAAACCTTTAGTCGCCTCATGTGTGTCAGGCCTCAGAGATCTGTACATGTCTTTCACACAACCATACACACATTAGTAAATGCGCGGTAATCGGTACTGCTCCCAACCCCCGCTGGTAAACTTATTTTTTGAAAGAAAAACTTTTTTGCACTCTTCTGACTATTTTTCAGTAGAGTCGTCACCAACAGGCTGTCGGATTTCCCTTGTATGGACTGTAGTGGTGGGAGACATCCTTTTCCCAAGGAATTTACATAATTATGCAAATAAATTACTTCTTTGGCTTTAATGTACTTCTGCTATACATATACATAGGGAATACATGAATGACTGTGGTAGGGAGTAACTTCTGCAGTTTGCCCGAAGGTTCAAGTACCTTTGGAAGTCACGAAATTTGGAATCCCAAATCTCACCAGCATACAGTGAAAGTAAGATCAATTATCAGGATGCTCATCTTATTTCTTCGGAACATAACAGTATCCCGCCAGAATAAGCGGCTTATATTTAGATAGATCATGCTAAGAGTACGCCTCTTCTGAGACGTGGACTATGAATCCGAAGCTGTGTCCAAGCAATGGAGTTGGACTTCCGAAGACATAGCTTGAACCCGATAAGAGAAAGGAATTGATAAATCAAACACCGCGTGGAGATCCAGGTGTCTGTTGGTAGCAGAAGACTCCTCAGCGGTGGTACGGATACTGTAGAAGAACTGAAGAGAGAGGGGACCAAGACTATAAGTGAGGAAGAGGAAGATAAATGGATGGATGGTGTACGAGAGGAGATGGCTGGTCTTCGGCAAGGCACCCACAAGTGTGATCAGAACTGACTTCAAGGCAGCCTCAGTAAGAAATGGCATTCTGAAAGTCAAGTATTCCTTTAAAATTTCAACTGTGTACAACAGTTAGATCTAGAAATATTCTTTTGTTTTAAACGAAAGCATTGTTATTTTCGTAATCATTTTGTAAAAATTATTACTCCAATGGTTCTTACAGCTGTCTTGATTAAAATGTTAGATAAAACGACTTATATATCACCTGATATTTAAAGTATATAAGACTTTAATATTTTAAATCACATAAGTCTGCCTTCGACTTATTCAAGTTCTTTCATTCAAGCCGGCCATTTTTTATTTTGCAGTACTACATTTTCCACAGAGATTGGGAGACATGTTCGAAAATATTTGCTTTCTATTCCTTTCAAAGGATTTGTAGAAGTATTTCTTTCAATGGTCAAGGCAGCGCTAGTCCCTTCTGGGGGAATGGTAACCTAGCGTCAAGACTATAGCGCGCCCTGGAGGGAACTTTGGAACTTATATTTCCAAAAAAATAAGCTAGTTTCGAACCCTGGGTGCAGGGCCCAGGAATTCACTAAGTGTTTAAGTACTAAACCTTTTGAGCCTCATTAGTGAAATATAATAATTTTTTTTTTCGGTTATATTGGGAAATTATAAATTTTTTTTTTTTGCCGTGGATATTATTATTAAATGATTTTGTTAGGGTTCGGTCAAGGTAGATCCAAAAAAATAACTTAAAAAAAAAAATTGTATTTTTTTGGATCTACCTTGACCGAACCCTAACAAAAATCATCTAATAATTAGGAAATTAGCTTTTTTTTTTTTTTTTTTTTTTTTTTAAATAATTTTACTCCATCCTTCTACTATAATTTAACTATAGATATAGAGTAAGTTAATCCATATCATTTTATGCCATTAGCAATATTCATATTTGATCATTCAATTTCTGTTAATCCCTTCTCTAAATCGTCGTATTCCCCTTAATTTCACTCTACAGCTGAAAACACGCCAAATTATTGATATGTATAAAACAAAATTTTTTCTACTCTATTGAGTCATGAATATGGAATTCTGGTGACACGACGTCCCCTCTCGCCTTCATAATAGCCCTGTGGATGGCTTACAATGTAAACCGAAACGTTGACAGATAATTGACAAATACAAATTTTATTAAATTGTATTTTTCAGATCAGCCTTGACCTAACCCCAACAAAAGACATCTTCCAAAACCTTCGCTTTGAATGCCGAATGCAAAATCTTTGGTACAGCCGTTTTTAATTTATGCCTCGCTTCGCCAATTCTTACAAATTTATTTTATTATAAATTTATATTTAAATTTATTGCCTTGAGGTTCATTGCAAATATAAATATTACGCCCGGATCATCGATAATTTCTTTTTATTGGTACTTGAAATTACAGGTGATCCCCATTACAATCCCACGATATGCCTCAGCATTTTTTTCTTGTTTTCTTCGCTAATGTTTCTGGTATCTACTCGTTAGGATCGGAGGATATACCGAAAAAAATGTTTAGAACAATATTTCACTAGAACAATCTTAATAGCTACAATCCTTCGGAATTTGATAAAAGAGACCAAATTCCACCTTTGATCTTCATCAAAACATTATGCGAAGTTGTTTTAGGGGAAAGGGAGAGGGGAGTTTTGAGAAGGACTAACGAAAAAAAAACACCACTTAAATTCTGTAATATTTTTACTTAAATATTTAGGAAGATATGTAAGAATTTGATTCCGACAATCAGGATGGACCTTTATTCTTCAAGGAAATAAATGAAATACGCAAACCATTGATTTTGGGTGAAATCGGATCACTGTAAGGGGGTGTTTAAAGGAAAGTAAAATTTATTAATCCACAATATCTTTGTAATTGTTGTTATAGTAAAATATTTTTTAAAGTCCCTTACACGGTAAATGATAAATCTTTTTTGCTCTTACTTGACAATTTAGATAATCCCTACACTTATTGATCATACTTTGCTCAACAACAAACCCATTTATTCGTCAACTTACATTACATGTTTGCGAGAAAATACTAATTACAACTATTGTTACGTTACGATATACATTTTTAAAGATGAAACCAGAGGGAGGGGTCATCAGTGGAGGAGCAAACATTGACGGCTATTTGTTAGACTCTTGTTTGTTCCTATATTTCTTTCTTTAAATAATGATTTTATTTGTGGTATTTAATCCCATCTTAATTTTATAGAAGAAATGCAAGGGAGTTGGAATAAAAAAATAAATAAATAAGGGGTTGGAGTCCCTACTGAGGTAGTAAGATTTTTATTCTATTCCCATGCATTGTTGTATAAAATTTAACGTGGGATTAAATACCAAAACAATAGTCATTATTTAAAAAAGAAATATATATATTTATTTTCTTCCAGCTTTTAATCGGACAACATTTATACTACATATTTGAGGCTTCGTTTTAATTCATTGCTAAGTGAATTTTACAAAATTCAATGGATGAGATGAATACATAAAAGCAAGGCTTGAATAAAGAACATTTTAGCACAGTTATTGATAACTTAAGGTTCTTATTACTCATGTAAGGTTGAATAATGTCAAGGTGACACACAATATAGCTAAATAAGACCATGGAGAGCCCATACCATCGACGTCAAATTTGACTGACGGAATCCCGAACGATCTCTTCCCAGAGGAACTATTAAAACGCATGGAAACTACTAAGAAGATGGCTTACAATGTAAGCCGAAACGTTGGCAGATAATCCTTTATTAAAAAAAAAACATTTTTTTTAAATTTGTGTTTTTTGGATCTACCTTGACCGAACCCCAACTAAATCTAAGGAATCTACAAATATGCCGCCCTCCTAGGAGAGGAGTTGTGAGGCATTAGCGCCCATGAGAAGGCTGTGTAAAGGGGAAAGGTAGAGGATCCAGGATCCAGGATGTAGGGGAGCCTCGGCCAGTCAGATGTGGGATAGCCGCTAGGGTTGGGCTTAGCTTGGGATTTGTGATGGTCCAGCCGGACCCAGGTCACTGGGAGAGGGTTAACAAAAACTCCTCTCCCGCCCAGGGGTGCAGCCAACCCTCTCGCTCTTCTTATTGCCCCCTCCCCTCGCTGTACCAGATAAAAATATGGGGAGGCTGTTCGGTTTTTTTCTTCATCATTTCACTCTTTGTACTATTTTTGACTAGTAATACTCATGGAAGGTTTCCTCAGACCAAACTTATTCCCACAGTACCCTTTCGCTTTCAATCCAGTGTTTTATATTATTCTGAAAATAATTTGTGAATGCGATACCGCTCTGCAATTATAATAAAACCATGAATTTATAATAGAGAACATTTATGGGGGTTCGGTCAAGATAGATCCATAAAATACAATTTTTAAAAATGTTAAATTACATTGTAAGCCATCTTCAGGGCTATCTTAAAAACGAGAGGGGACGTCGGGTAATCAGGATCCCATATTCATGACTGTCGTGAATCCAGGATCCCTCATTCCAGCCATGAATATGGGTTCCAGGTGACAAGACGTCCCCTCTCGCCTTCATGATAGCCCTGAAGATGGCTTACAATGTAGGCCGAAACATTGGCTGATAATTTAAAAAATACACATTTTTAAATTGTATTTTTTTGACCTAATCCCTACAAAAAACATCTAATAATGTATATTTTTCAATATCTGTCAACGTTTCGGCTTACATTGTAAGCCATCTTCAGAGCTATCATGAAGGCGAGAGTGTTGCCACCTGGATCAAATGTTCATGATTGATTCTCATTCTCTGAATCTAGTTATTTATTTATATATCATTTATTTCCCTGGCTAAGTCAGAGACAACGTTTTGTAGCCAATCAATTCTCACTTTTTCAAATAAAAAGGTTTTCCAGTTTTCGACAGCGATTACATTGTGAAATTGATATTAACTCAATCCTGTCGGTTGTTCGTCCGCCTGTTTATTTTTTATATCCCAGGCAATCTCAAAAAATAACTAAATGCGTTTTAGGATATATTCCTTCAGTATTGAAGTTCTGAATTGCGTTTTAGTTATTGCTTGAAGATTGTTTTGGACAGACACAAGACAAAATAGCTTTCCTTCAGTAATACAATATAGAATGGGGAACTCTAGATAATGTGATTAGATCGAATGCAGTTAGTTGTCGGAGATCGTATGACTACAATATGACAGTTGAATAGTGAGCAGGTTATAACCTATGTCATTCATGTTAAAGAGAGCTGCTCAAGTAGACACTGGCTTCTATTTAAATATTGGCGGGTAGTTTAAATTGTAACTTATGTTAATTTATTTAATACAAATGGGAGATTAACACACTTTCTCTATCTTACCCATTTAAAAAATTCAAACCCATTTCAAGATGTGCTGAAATCTTTAGGTTCGTTATAGAGATAGAACAGGCCTATATTTCGATGTAATTATTTCTTTCACATTAATTTCCAAAGGAATTTTTAGGGCATATTTTAAATTTTCTTGAGCTTTTAAAGCAAGTGCTGTATATATATTGAGATCATCGTGAACACATTCGTTCACTTTTAAACTTCTAAAAATAAAGATTCTCTTTCTGAAATATCTTAGTAAACTTCGTTTTCTTTTGTACCAATATTTTAAATTCATTAATTTGCTCAGGCCCTTGCAATTTTTTTATAAGTAAGTAATTTAAATATGAAAATTATATAAGTCTTATAAATATTTAATTTGGTTGTGGTATTTTATCCCACGTAAATTTCAAACAATTAATGAGAGGGAATAGAATATAAAAAACTATCTGTCCCAGCCAGGAATCGAACCTGGATCTCCTGCTATCCGGGCCGGTGTACTTACCAGTTATACTACCAGGACGCGTTAGTTGTCTTATTCAATTCCCTCTACACTAGCAAGAGCCTACCCCACGAGAAAGGCAAGAACTTCGTCTTGTACTCAAGGGAGCTGACATTGTCATACATTTTGTCGACTCTCGTCATTTACTTTATTTAATTTTTCCTTATAAATATTTAATTTGGTTGTGGTATTTTATACCACGTAAATTTCAAACAATTAATGAGAGGGAATAGAATATATAGGTTAGACTTTTGCTAGTGTAGAGGGAATTGAATAAGACAACTAACACGTACTGGTAGTATAACTAACAACTACACCGGCCCGGATAGCAGGAGATCCAGGTTCGATTCCTGGTTGGGACAGATAGTTTCTTATATTCTATTCCCTCTCATTAATTGTTTGTTTATAAGTCTTATATTTTATCTGAAATACTTACGCCTCAGTAAGCAAGGCCTTGAAAATGTTGAAAAACGTAATGTTGTAATACTAATATGCGGTTTTTCTTATTATACACACATATATCTGAAATTTGAATATGAGTTTTTCTAGAAAAATAGAGATAGACTACACCATTGAATACATGTATGTCAAAAAATCATCGAAAGTCTTAGATTTTCAAAATATTTATCTTTAATGTTCATTAACGCGGTAAAAGCAATATGGATAGCACCTTAGATTATAGACTTAGCTTCCTTCCCCTAAAAAGACCTACCTAAAAATGCTATAAAAACTACCCCGCGGCATGAACCCTCGCTTCAAGCCCCCAGGACTATAGCAATCTCATTATCCAAAACTCTCCCTCAAAAGTTTCCTGTATAAGTCCCTAGACTGCAGAAATCTGTCGCACAAAAAAATTTATCTCTGCAAAACGTGTAGTAAAAAATAAAACCTTTATTGTCAGAAACCCTCGGACCCATTAAAAAAAAAAACCTCTAGACAATGTGCACCATCTTGGCAAAGAGAAGATTGTGTCATTTCCATCAGATTTAGACTTCAACTACAAAAGGTTCAAAAAGGCAGATTCGTGGCAAATACTCAAAAGTCCCAATAAGTTTAAATTCAAGGTCATCTTACTGTCAACATATCCTGAAGATTTAACTAGAAAAAATCCTTTTCATTATCCGTATACATTGTCCTATACACTTTCTCCAAGCAAAAGTTCCCCAAATTTCTACAACACCAAGCACAGGTGAGTACCATTTTATTTATTTTGGTCTTATTTAGGTTTTTATTTTATTTATTTAACATAAAATAAACTAAATAACCAAAAAAAGTACGCTGTACATGAAATTTCTCAATAATTACTGAACCGTATTTAATGGAATTAGGTATCTAAGTTTTTCCGTTCCGACAATGCTCTTAATTTCATATGAACATAAGCTTTAAGGGGGTAAATTAAGTCTTGAAGGTTTACAATTGCTCTATCAACCAATGGCTTTATACAGTACCTGAGGTTTGTTAAACGCATTGAACTCAACATTTTTGTTTTTGATTTTGTCACCTCCACGAAATAAAATTTGAGATACAAAGAAAACCCCATTCCTATTTGCTCAATTATGCCTTATAAATACGATATAAAATCATTAATCATTACGTGTGTTGAGATAAAAAAAAATTTTGTGTCGTTTCATTTCTCTGCAATAAGTACACTACATCAACAAAACTTTTTATACTAACTTTTACTTGACATTACACGTATTACCCCACTACTATTATTCGTCCTCGGTCATTCAATTTCGAAAGGAATGGACCGAATTTTATTTTAAAGACAAAGGTAACTCGTAGACGGTAAAAAATATACTATTCGGGTAAACCACCGCGCATAATTGTTCAATTACATTATATAAAACCCAATACTGAAGAATCTTCATTTATTACAACCATCCAATCTGAACATGGTGACAGTACATCGTTTACAATTCGTGAAGAAGAAGCACATAACATGCAATACATCTAATGGGTATTAGAGGAAAAAATCAAATATAATAAGAGAGGCCATTTTCCTCATCAACCAAACATAAATCTCTTAAGGGTGGGAATGAAAAGCCTAAATGCCGAGTTCGGATCCCATGTTTTACAAAGTAAGAGGGACCACCCAGCACTAGGAGTTACATTCTTAGAATCTTTATTAATATGTGTTTTGTTCTTAAATATTTGAAAATATTGTCAAAGACTGTGGAAGTAGGTCGAGTGAGGACCAGATCTGTACGGGAAGTGGCCAATTGATGGATAACACCTGTTATCTTTAGTCAAAGAAAGGAAGTAGGGTTACTTAGAAATTCCTTATTATAATCTTCTAGGTCTGCCTCAGTCCTTCCATGAACTTATAAATGCGGCTCGCCAGCGAGTGCGGCCCCCGAGTCAGTGATAAGTTACACTAACACTTACTCAGTGGCAGATTCCGTGTTAGATCCCATGCCTCAGAACGTCGAGTTGGTTATATGGCACTCTTCGGTGACGCTAACAGTTAAGTGATAAGTGACCGTAATTAACAAGTTCTAATGAGGCCACTTTGTAAATAAACATATTTAATTCATTGTATGTATGTTTTATTTAGCTCAATATTAATCAAACACACACACACATATATATACATATACGTACATTTTTTATTATTAATTTATTAGTAAATTGTAACAATGAAGAGACCGAATTTACGCTTATTTTTACGAAACTACTCAATTACCATAGGACTAAAATAAAAGGTAGTATTTTCCTTACTATTAGATATAAGTATAATGTTTAGTACAATATGTGGAAAACATGATTTTCCAATATTTTTATGTAAGGAAAATGTGGAATAAAGTAATTTCAAACGAAAAACGCTTGTTAAGGATGATTTTTCCAACTGAAATTTATGTCAGAGCGCTCTCCTTACTCTTCCATACTTCGGTTTGCTAGATAAATGTCCTCATTTACTCTGTAATCATATATGTCTCTAATGAAACACGGGAAATCTGCTTCCCAGGACGCAGCTCCTGTGTAATGGACTTTTTCCCTTTTTACTTTTATCAGTTTGAACCTATGGGTTCCATCCATGTCGTAAGGTTACGCTATGCCCTGCGGTACGACCCCTACACGCCCTGCAGCAAATACATCTACACTCAGCCAGCCGGTCTTGCTGGAGGGAGCATTAGCCCAAACATTTAATGTACGTCAACATATACACACACATACACAGGAACTACGTAGACTGAGCGGATAGCTCGTGTGCTCAGTCTACGTAGTGTGCCGGTATCGTGTGCTTAATTAATAGTGTAATTTGAACTGTCCAAGTAACGGAAACCCCACTCCTATTATTAGGTGATTTTAGTTGGGGTTCGGTCAAGGTAGATCCAAAAAGATACAAATTTTAAAAAAAGTGTATTTTTACACTTCGTATAAATGTATTATTATAGATGTATGTGTGATTTTATTTGGGGTTCGGTCAAGGTAGATCCAAAAAGATACAAATTTTATAAAAGTGTATTTTTTAAAAAGATTATCTGCCAACGTTTCGGCTTACATGAAGACGTCTTCTCTCGTCTTCATGATAGGCAACCCTGAAGATATCTTACAATGTAAGCCGAAACGTTGGCAGATTATCTTTTTAAAAAATACACTTTTTTTAAATTTGTATTTTTTTGATCTACCTTGACCGAACCCCATCTAATAATATCTACGGTCAAAAAACTCTCCCTTTGATATTCTACTAACGTATTGAAACAACAAAAGTCCACACGCATGAGCAGTGTAAGCTAAGCGAATTCCTCAGCCTCATAGCTAATGAATATTTGTATTGGATTTTCAATACTTTCCCTGTCTTGTGATCCCCACTCATAAAGCATTTCATTTCTTAAAAACACAACGAAACAAATAAATTTCGGCACGCAGGAGATGCACGTCCTAAGCAGATTTCCCATTGAGGAGGATATAAAGGAGAATGTTCTGATAAAATGGCCTTAAAAGAATAAGGGAGCAATAGTGGTAAAAACTCTTATTCATGAAGGGAGAGTTGGGGGGGAGGAGCCCACCCAATCGAGTCACATATAAAATATAATCAAACTTTAAAAAAAAAAAAAAAAAGTTGTAGAAAATAGATTATAGAAGATTAAATTTTGTTATTATATTTTTTTTTATTAAAAAAATTTTTAATCTTAAAATTTAAAATTTTTATTNATTTTTAATTTTTTTTCTCGTAAATAATATAATAATACATTTACAATAAAGATGATGAATAACTTTCCCCGCATTAAATGTCAACTAAAAATAAATCAGTTAAATCAGTGTATATATTTTAAAAGTGGGGGGAGGAGTTGGCCGACTCCTCTTGTTTAACATTCTTAAATATTTTTCTTAGTTTCAAAAAACGTTATTTAATGTTATTTAATTTATTGTATATGTTAGAGCGTATAAATGTTATAAAATTTCATTTTACATATATATTGTATTCTACTTTTTTTTTTCGTAGCAATTTTAATAATTAATGTATTAAGGTTTTAAATTTTGGTCCATCTCTAAACCGCCCCTACCTCTGCACTGATTTCAGTCAATAACGAATTCTACCTTTAGCTTGTGCCGAATTTCATTGGGAAAACTAACAACTGTGTTCTCTTGTCACATACGCACACACACACACGCACAAATTTTTGTCACTATCATTTTTGGTGGCTAGCAAGTTCAGAGAAAACTCGAATATTTTTTCGTAAACTCCAGTTGTACTCAGTAGTACATTCAGCCAGAATTCGCCGCCGGAAACGGCGTTGGTATAAGCATCGGGTTAATGAATAAAGATAAGTTTTCAGAAGGAAAGAATATTTACTTATACACTTGGAGGTATTTCTCCATTCCCAACCCTACGTAGATTCCATGCAGTATCTTGGATTTACTCTTGGATTTTTGACGCTACCCTGAACTTACAGTAAAGTAAAATAGGAACTCAACAATTTTTGCTCAACACTATTGACTTGCTATCCTTAACTATCTACCTAAAACAAACTAACTATATACAAAACTAACTCATGACTATGGAAGTGCACCAAAATTCTTTGGACAATAGTCAATGCTCCATGTTACGTTTCAAACGCAGCCCTTCGTAATGACCTGAATATCCTTTTTGTTAGACATCTCATCAATATTGGCTCATGAGCTAACATCCAAGTTTAATTCAATGAGTTATGATATTGACCTCTCTTTATTGTTCCTCTCCAAGTCAATAAAATTGTCATGTTTTTATTTCAATAAGATTTAGAATTAGATTATAATAAATAAAATTTTTTTTTTTTTAAAGAAGATAGGATCGGAGAAAATATAGTGATTAGAAGAACTTAAATAGCTACATTAAACTACTATAAAATATGTTCACGTAGGCTTCGTCGGTCGTCAGATGTATTTACCATTTCATCTTCCGGGTTGGACCGAGTCAAATTGTTCTTATTTGCCGAGCTTTCGCACATCATGTGATGGCTTCTTTAGGGCTGAAAAGAGAATTATGAGAACATTCTCATTCTACATTCAGCCCTGAAGAAGCCATCACACGATGTGCGAAAGCTTGGCACCTAAAAACACCAAGACACAGTTGAACCCGGAAGAAGTATTTATATATATATTATGTATTACACCCCTAAAATATAACGGAACAACTAAAGATTTGTTGGATTCGTGCTCATATATGAGAGTTTATCTGAACTCATAAATTTTAACTGAACGCCACTATTCTTCATTTTTGAAGACTAAATGTATATTCTAAGATGATTTTAGTCGGGGTTCGGTCAAGGTAGATCCAAAAAACACAATTTAAAAAATGTATTTTTTAATAAAGGATTATCTGCCAACGTTTCGGCTTACACTGTTAGGCTATCTTCAGGGCTGTAGAAATACAATGTCATGAGAATACAATAATAATTGAAATTAGTATAATAGAGAATTATAATATAATGTGATATCAAGAGTATGAATGTAGAAAGCTATGTAAGACAATTAAA
>KZ807039.1:668571-688879 GCA_000696205.2 Oncopeltus fasciatus
TTTTTTCAATATTGTTTTCATAAACTTTTAATTGTCTTACACAGTTTTCTACTTTCATACTCTTGATATCACATTATATTATAATTTTCTATTATACTAATTTCAAATATTACTGTATTCTCATGACATTGTATTTCTACAGCCCTGAAGATGGCTTACAATGTAAGCCGAAACGTTGGCAGATAATCCTTCATTAAAAAAATACATTTTTTAATTTGTGTTTTTTGGATCTACCTCGACCGAACCCCAACTAAAATCATCTTAGAATAATATCTACGGTCAACAAACTCTCATTTTGAACTAAATGTATATATTTTGTATACCTCCTGTTCAACCCTTGTGGACCACGAAAGGAAGGGTCATCTACTTTAAGCAGGTAATTTTTTTTTTTTTTTTAAATCAAGAGGAACTACTCACTACTGGGGATATATTTACAACACGTACCCTCAAAGCTCAATATTTCAGTATTTGAAAGCACCGTAACACAAGCAGGTTATGTTGCGTTTTATGTTAATGAACTGAGAAATAATTTCATATTAGTAGTTTTGAGCAAAATTTAGTCTCGCTAATAAATTCTCATAGTATGAGGACTGCCCCAGAGATGACCTGATCTATGTTGTGGTTAGATTGAAAACATATGCTCGTACTACTAGCTGTGGGTTATTATTGATCGTTATTCAACAGGAATATTTGTTTTAATATTATTTGATTTAATTTCTAGGCAGAGCATCAATACCCACAGTGCGCTGGGTTCTGTTTACCCACATTGCGCTGGGTTCCGTATACCCACAGTGCGCTGGGTTCCGTATGCCCACAGTGCGCTGGGTTCCGTATACCCACAGTGAGCTGGGTTCCGTATACCCACAGTGCGCTGGGTTCCGTATATCCACAGTGCGCTGGGTTCCGTATACCCACAGTGCGCTGGGTTCCGTATACCCACAGTGCGCTGGGTTCTGTATATCAAAGGGTTTATAATTGTATTGGCCGAATCTGTCCCTTTAAAGTTTCTAATATCCCAGACACTAAGTCATCTGAGTGACTAAGAAAGAAGATGAGACACTGGGTCATTCTTTGCTGAGGAAGCCCACCCACGCAGATCCATATCTTCATGCTCAAACTTCGTCACCGCCGTGCGCCACAGATAATAATGACTCTGCTGAACACTATCCAACTGGATATTCGAATCCTGGCACTGCAAAAGAAGTAATTATTATGTATTACACCCCTAAAATATAACGAAACAACTAAAGAATTTGTGAGATACGTGCCCTTATACAAGAGTTTATCTGAACTCATAAATTTTAACTGAACGCCACTATTCCTCATTTTTGAAGACTAAATGTATATCTTTTTTTTTTTTTTTACATCCTGTTCAATCCTTGTGGACCACGAAAGGAAGGGTCATCTACTTTTACATTTACGGATAGCCCCAGAGGAAGAACGGCCATGGTCGCCGGACCTATATCAAACAAATAACATATTCCAAAAACGTCCATTAGGAACACTAATACTCTTATAAATATTTTATTTGGTTGTGGTTTTTTATCCCACGTAAATTTTAAACAAGTAATGAGGGGGAATAGAATAAAAAATCTAACTGTCTAACTGTCCCAGCCAGGAAACGAACCTGGATCTCCTGCTATCCGGGCCGGTGCACTTGCCAATTGTGCAACCAGGACGCGCCAGGTATCTCATGCAATTCCCTCTACATTGGCGAGAGCCTAACCTACGAGAAAGACAAGAACTTCGTCTTACACTCGAAGGAGCTGACATTGTCAAGCTATTTGTCGACTGTCGTCATTTACTTTATTTAATTTTTTCTTTATAAATATTTTATTTGGTTGTGGTTTTTTATCCCACGTAAATTTTAAACAATTAATGAGAGGGAATAGAATAAAAAATCTAACTGTCCCGGCCAGGAACAGTTCCTGAAAACTAATACTCTTAGATTCACTTATCTCCGCTGCTACAACTTCCCATATGTTCTACAAAGGGCACAGCTCGAGGGATCTGTATAATTCTCTATCATATCACACAACTACACTACAGACCAGATAATGGCAAAACAACATGTTTCTTCTTACAGTGTGCATTCCTCTTATAGAGCTTGTACATGAACCTAAAGCAAAATGTTTCTCTACGCGAGTTAAAGGAGACCTATATGTACCTAAAGAAATAACTGACAAACAAATGAGCCATGGTTCACACTTTTATTAAGACTTTTTCACTAATAATATAACTGTTAATATTTAGAATGTGGTTTCAGATTAACATTTTATGAGATCAATTATAATATAAATTATGGTCTATAATTTCCTGTCACTTTTGTCAAAGGGCAATTTAAAACCTTTGAAATAATCAAACCCTCCTACAGTAAAAAAAATACGTCAACTTAGCGATTAGATACACACCGATAACTTCCAGAATAAATGAATATTTTATCCTGTCAGATAAAATTTTTTCCATGTTTTCTGTTGCGATAGCATAAATATGTAGGTGGCTATAGGGGAAAATCGATTATTATTGACTATCGATTACTAATAACCCCCCTTATTCACCCTCTCGAGTTGAAAATTCTGCCATGATGGAGCTCCGTATTCTAAACAGATTTTCCTTGTTTAATAAAGGTTTTCATGAAATAAAATATAATATCTTTCTACTATATGGTTCTTAAGAAATAATTAATAAATATATTTGAACAGAGGACTGTCGGGAATTCGGTCATGGTAGTTGAATAAATAAAAACTAATTTGTAACAACAAAAAAAAGGTTTTATTTTAGCGAACGTTTCGCCCTGAAACCTTGGTCCTGATCCTGAATCAAAATTAGGATTAATACCTGATGAATGCCTGAAATTCAGGCCGATATTTTGGCTAAAAATAACCTTTTATTGGTGACAAATTAGTTTTTAATTCTTCAACTACCATGACCGAATTCCCAAAAATCCTCTGACGGTCAAAAATTTATTCTATATTAATAAATATTATTTCTTCATAAATATTCATAAATGTGATTTAATCTAATAATTCATTTTCAAGCAATATATATATAGTTGATTCCCACGTGGTATATCCATCCATTTAATAGATAGGACAGCCTAATCAGAAAATACAGAAAAATCCTTCATGATAATAAGCTGAGTAAGTGGGTTGTTGCATTCCTTTGTAATTCGCCAGACCGGAACTTCATTAGTGGAAGAGCCCTGAATAACCCCTGGCCAATGAGAATTCAGAGGACCAGACGTGGTTCCTCCCCTATATAATATAATATATAAAAATAAATAATATATAAAATTCCTATTAGTGGGAATATAACTTAGAGTATGACAGTCTGATTTTTGCACAATTATCTCGCAAACAAGTTAACTACCAAAATTACTTTATATGAACATAAGTTAACTTGTTTGCTATATAATTATGCAAAAATTAGACTGTCAAACTCTAAGTTACATTCCCACTAAAATGAATTTTATTTATTTTTAATTTTCTTTAAACTATTTAAAATTTATGATAAATTACTATTATATGTAAGGGACGAGTAAAACATATTGTTTATGTTGTTTAGGACACAGGAAACAACATAAACAATACACACAGGAAAATATGAGTTCGCATCAAAAAGGAGTAGTGTGAATTAAGCAGATTTCTCATGGTTTATCAAGATAACAGGTAAATGAGTAATTTAATTTGAATTTATAATATATTAATATTAATGGAACTACTAATTTAAACAGGAGTACAATGGAAGTAAAATTTTGTGAAATCAACTTTATTGTTTTCTAAACAATCAATGAGAGGGAATAGAACAATAAATTTATCTGTCCCAGCCAGGATTCGAACCTGGATTTCCTGCTTTCCGGGCCGGTATGTTTCCATTACACCACCGGGACGAGCTAGATAACTTATTGAATTCCCACCACACTAGCGAGAGCCTAACCCACAAGAAAGACGAATACATCGTCTTATGCCCGAAGGAGCTGACATTGTCTTGCTATTTATCGACTCTCTTTATTTACTTTTTTAATTTTCATTTATGAATATTAATTTATTTGTGGTTTATTATCCCACGTAAATTTTAAACAATTAATGAGAGGGAATAGAACAAAACATCTATCTGTCCCAGCCAGGACACGAACCTGGATCTCCTGCTTTCCGGGCCGGTATGCTTCTATTACACCACCGGGACGAGCTAGATAATTTATTGTTTTCTCTTCTGATTTTCTTGCCATTGTTCAATTTGGATTTGAGGGTTAAGAACAATATCGTCTCGAAACCCGATCCTTCGATGGAGGACAGTACAAAATTTGAGTAATTTCCAGTTTAACACATTCAGTTTTCTAAATTTTGCTATATTCTTTATCTCTTCAGCTGGCCGAAGGTTGTTTCAGGATAAGATTACGCATGAATGTCAGCCATTTCCTCATTGATAATATTCGTAGTTCCACGAAGAAAATCGGATCCTAATTTAGAGAAGGAATCAAGCGGACGATGGGCTTTTGTTTCTTAATTTTCCCATTTATATCATATGTTGTTGTTGTTGTTGTTTGTGGTTTAGAGGCGCTCAACGACTATGGTTATCAGCGCCTGTTATTTTTAATTTATTTTTATTTTATTTTATTTTTTATTTGTTATTTATTTATTCTTTTTTTTTTTTTTTTCTTTTCTAAATAATCTCTATAGTAATCCTTATTTGCTGGAGATCACATGATCTCATGATGAGTAGCCCAAGTAAGAGTAGTCAGGGGACTACGCCAACACGCCCAGGCCCCCGACCCGCCCCAGGACAGGCCGCGGCGCCCCCCGGTCCCAGCTCTCCAGCGCTGCCTTAGGAGGCCCACATCTAGGTGGCTGGTTGACCTATAAAAGAGCCTTCAGTTTCAGCTGTCAGCTGTATCCAAAAATTTCTATTTGAATTTTGATTTTTGCGGAAATCTTCACAACTTCATTTACATGAAAACACATAATTTTGTTTGGCTCCTTCAATGATAAGAGTTTGTTCCCACACTGTTTAGAGTAAATAAAATATTTTAGGCTTCACTAATATCTAAAATTAAATTCGTTGCCTATTTTGTTTTTTTAGTTAGACTTTAGCAGATTTCTCTAAATAAAATTAAACTATTTGCCTCTGCGATTATGCTTCATTATGAACCATGCGGCGACTTTGTTTATGACTGTAAAAATATTTTCTGTAAGATGGTAAAGGTAAAAATGTTTTCCATTCAAAATTAAATGTATTCACACACTCATCTCAAATAAATTTAAATTAAATAATAGTTACTTAGTTTAAAGATAATATGTAAAATTGTGTGGAGGCACTCTATTTGTCAATAATGAAATCAAATTTAGTTTTTGAGTTACTTATTGCAAATCACTGAATGAGAACCTTTCAGAGATGAACAGGGTTAGAGAAACTTAAATAGCTGGCAATATCATCGTGAATATAAGTGTTGTGAAAAAATTATAAAGATAATATATAGTTAGAAATTGTAAATGTATATTTACATGTAAGTTTTATAACATTTTTACAAAAAGCTACCCCATGTACCTTCTTGTCAACTTAGAGCCGGCTTCAGCTGCAATTTTTCAACCAGATATATGTATTGTAATTTGAGTGTATTTTATACCGACATTTACCGACCGCTGGAATTCGTGATCCCATTTCTGAATAATGTTAAACATTATTAGACAGTAGTATTCTAGCTCTAGGATTTATGTATTTTGTCATGGTAATGGTAAATAAATGTCAAAATTAAGAGTTTTTTTTCTCAAAATGTAGAAAAGTACTTAAAAATAAGTGATACACAAGATAATGTATTTAAGCGATTTCCTTTACCTTCCCTCACTGTTTAACTCTACAATTCGAGGCTTTGGATACGAAGTACTTATTACAACAGTAGATAAATATAAATTAATTTAATTTTATCGATTATATGCATAAGATGGTTAATTATCTTATGGTTCTTAAAGATAAATAGTTTTGGTCAGTTACTCCACTCGGCAGCGCCTCAAATCAGAATTAGTGGCCAATGAATGATAAATAGTATTATAATACTATGATGATAGATATTATGATGATAATTAGTATTAGGACACGGAAATGGACTCAATTGTAACTTAAATTTATCTAATTTGAACATAACCTTGCTAACATTTTTATCTTCCACGTTGATAGTTGACTCGTATCCAAGATGTGGAGTGTCGTTGATAAGTAGAAGGAAAATGGGAGACGGTGTGATTAGAATGTATTGTAAGAATTCACTGAGTGATTCATAAGCCTATCACGCCATGGACTTGGAGCAGACAGGAGTTTCAGCCGTCTCTCGTCGTCGGCATCACACGACATGAAGAAGGGCACCACGAAGGTGGAAGATAACAGCGTGGAGTGTGAATACTTGCATCAATCTCTGTGCCTTGGAGAAAAGGCAAGGAGAGAGTTCTCTCCGCATTGAATGTCCAGAGCAACAAGAATGCACTAGATGCAAAATACTTCTTTCACGAGAACCCTCTACAGGGAGGGTTAACAGTATACAGGTATTAGAAATATTGCATCAGAAATGTGCGGGCAAATAGTAATCGAGATTGGCAAAGCAGCTAGCTCTAGAAGCTTTTTGTATTTTTAAGACAATTTGTGAGCTTTACTGGTAACTTGAAGAATACCCATGCATGAATTATCAGAATAAAGAGAAAAGCAAGTGGTTTGCAAATTGTAATGGATGCACTCATGGAGAATAAGAACCTACTTGGAAGAATTGTTGCCAAAAGATCGACGGGACGTTAGAGTTTGACCAAGTAAGAAATCATGAGGTGCATTGCATAGTCTGAGCTCACTCAGAAAAAGCAATTGAGAAACATGCATGAATCGGCTATTATTCAGAACTTCTGGACAGTAGTGAGGCCTTCATCCAGGGGAGAATATCACTTCCTGGGGAACAGGCAATTCAGAATGGGAGGAATAGAATAGTTCCAGGCCCTAGAGTGATAGTTGAATTACTCAACGCAGGAGGAGAGAAAATGATTAAAATCCATTTTACTTACTGTATTTTCCATCAACATGTAAGTAGGTGAGATATTAATCAGGGATGTTCACTCCCCCCCCCCCCACTCTCTCTCTCTTTCTCTCCCCCTCTCTCATTCTACATTCAGCCCTGAAGAAGCCATCACACGATGTGCGAAAGCTTGGCACCTAAAAACACCAAGACACAGTTGAACCCGGAAGAAGTATTGGTAAATATGTCTGAGAACTGTGGAAGCCTACGTGAACATCTACAGTTCTTAACTTTCGAGTGGGCGCGCTGAGAGTACAGTACCCCATCCTCCGGCTTCGAGTTACCACTTTGAGATATCTGACGTCACAGTCACTGCATGTATCTTGAAACTCAAAGCTTCGACTTCCATACCTTTCCCCAACCTAACCGTCCACCTCAAACAGTCAGGAAACATAGTCACAGAGTCACAAATTGCATCTGAAACAGTTTCGAGGTGCTCCATACTCTGCGCTCCCGTTCGTGTTATCAAATGAGTTTATAAGAACTATCATACCTTCTATTATCCGTCTTCATTGGTTTCTGCAAACCATCTTCTGTTGGCGAGCGCTTTCGGACATTGTCCATCTTTTTGGCCGAATACATGTGTTCACCGTCACTGTCTGTATTCAACTGCCAGTTTATAAGAAAGTTTTTGTGTTCGATAGTGTTCAGCTGGAATGTCTGTTTTGAATACATTTGTACATTGGAAACTTCATCATGTGAGTACATATTTTTTTTAAAAAGTTTTTCTTTCTATTTCGGCAAACGTCCTGAATTATATTTTGTTCATTTGATATAGATCACTTTATATTATTAAAATTAAAGACATTCCTGCTTTGTTGAAGGAGCTCGATGATGCTGAGCAATTAGAAGATGCTGCGGTTTAAATAGACGAAATGGAGGATAGTGAGGGCGAGGAAAACGTTCATTGCTATGGCTTAGATCATGATACTAGTTTCGAAGAGGATGACCATTTTGATTCGGACAACTGAAAAAGTTTTTTGACGAAGAAGAAAAAAAGAAAAAAAAAACTGGTTCATGACGATGTATCAAGTTTTGGTTAGATTTTGAGGCGGTGTGCCTATATGTGAGGAATTGTTGGGAATCTACTGCCAATCAATCAATCAAACAGGCCGACAGATATCGTAAAGAGACTGGTATAAGAGGTAGAAGGATCATGCTCAGTAATATAACAACCAAAACAGCTGGTACACATCCCAGTGACAGTTAGCCAGAATAACAGAAAACAATTTACAACCCTTGGTACATAAAGTTAAAACGTTAAATTGACGGTAGATCCCACAATAAAAAATAAATAAAACTTTGGTCTCATACTCAATAAAACGAAATTGATCAGTCATTTCCCTATTGTTCGTGTACGACACCGCCAATATCCATCCAGAAAGCCGAAAAATAATATTAACTCTAAAAAGACCAAGAGGATGTTGACTCAGAGGACAAAATGACAGCATCATAATCAGTTTTAAAAATGACAATACTATTGGTGTCGTCGTATCATTTGTTAAATATTGCCACAATAAATGTACGAAATTTATACAGCCTTTCATATAAATATGCTGTTGGAAATTTGGGAGTATTTTCTTGAAAAACATTATATTGCTGATAATGAACGAGTACCTTACTTAAAAGGACATACCAACCTTCCCATCTAAAAAAAAAAATTTAGTTTGAAAAGAGAAAACTCTCATTATAAGAAGCGACACAAAAATTCACACACACAAATGAAAAAGGACTCAGGCACCAGACAAATCTGTGCCGATAATTAAGAATTTACTTGTCAAACACACTTTGTAATTCAGCCAGTTTGTAACCCATGTCACCGCCATTTTAGTGTCTTTTGTTGTTTATATTTAATTTATCTACTTATTGCTTTCAAGGTGTTCTCTTTCTTGTAAATATTTCTCCCTTTTTTTCAATTGTTAATAAGACAAAGTATTAAAAGCCAAGAATTGTTTATACGATTAAATGACCTTTTATTTATTAAAGAATTGCTTAATAGTTATAAAAGTATTCCTTATTGGGAAAATGTAATATATAATGTAGAAAGTATTAGCAATTAAATTTTGAACAAGATAATTATAATTAATTAGCTCAAGTATAAGCGTTCCTAAAAGCATAAGTAATGAATTTAGAAGAGAAAAATTCCCCTCTTAATTGTTTATAAAAATTGGGGGGGGGGTGTACTTTCTACCCCCAACACCTTCTTAAGGGGGCGTACTTAATTGTTTAATGAAAATTTACCTTATCTGTTTCAACATACAAAATTTGCTATAGTTGCTAAAACTTTAAGAAGTACTTATTATCCCGCAATGGTTTATTTTCTTACATATCTTTTTTTTTAAATAAATCTTTATTTATTACTGTTACTTAACATCTTATATTTGATGAGAATATGTACAATTTCCAAATGTTTTTATTCAATTTGTCTATAATTAGCGTACTCTTGTTAAATTATTAAAGTTTTAGTACTAGTTACTAGTAGTAGTAAATCTAATGAATTGATTTTAATAAAATGTTGAGTGCAGGTTGTCCTTGAACCCGTTATTTTCTTATTTCCACATATTCAGGATGAGATCACACCAAAAGGGTTAAATTAAGGGTTAGAATCTTAAAATAAGCAAAACTTTTGAGAGATTTGCACTATATAAGGATCTTCCCTTTTATACACTAGTATGGAATCCTATTTTCATTGTCATAATTTTCGTCGTTCCTCTATAATTTGCATTTTAAATAGATAATTTTCAAATTCACATCGTTTAAAAAAAAAAAAAAAAAGTTCAAAATTTTTACTGATTTTATCTGGAGTACTTGTTCAAGTTAAAATGGATTGTTAGTTATCTGAAAGTAAATATCCTATTGTGGGATAATTATCTGGATTTTGTAACTTTAGCAGGGGTAGTAGTAGCTATATTTCTCAGCAGGCGAGAAATATCTTCTGGATGACATATTATCTCGAAAAGGACGATGCATTGAGATAATTTCTTTAATCAGCGGTACGATATAAGAGAGTTTTAGTCAGAGGTGAGGAAGTAGCAGAGATTACAAATCCCAGTCAGTTACTTGTCAGACCTTGGGTACTAGCATCTGACTTATTGCGGTCTACCGCTGACGGGAGCGGGCGTATCGCCTTCGTATGCTGATTTCGTAGACGTCACTGTCGTGTAAGCGCCGTACATAAGTCTGCGGTAAGTTGCCGTTTATTCTTAGCATCTCTCCCTTTCGCCCTTTCACCCTCTCTCGCTCCCTCACTCTCTGTCTCTCTCTTCGCCCCCCTCACACACCCTCTCTCGCTCCCTCTCACTCTGTCTCCCTCTTGGCCCCCCTCACACACTCTCTCTCGCTCCCTCACACTCTGTCTCCCTCTTCGCCCCCCTCACACACCCTCTCTCGCTCCCTCACTCTCTGTCTCTCTCTTCGCCCCCCTCACACACCCTCTCTCGCTCCCTCACTCTCTGTCTCCCTCTTCGCCCCCCTCACACACCCTCTCTCGCTCCCTCACTCTCTGTCTCCCTCTTCGCCCCCCTCACACACCCTCTCTCGCTCCCTCACTCTCTGTCTCCCTCTTCGCCCCCCTCACACACCCTCTCTCGCTCCCTCACTCTCTGTCTCCCTCTTCGCCCCCCTCACACACCCTCTCTCGCTCCCTCACTCTCTGTCTCCCTCTTCGCCCCCCTCACACACCCTCTCTCGCTCCCTCACTCTCTGTCTCCCTCTTCGCCCCCCTCACACACCCTCTCTCGCTCCCTCACTCTCTGTCTCCCTCTTCGCCCCCCTCACACACCCTCTCTCGCTCCCTCACTCTCTGTCTCCCTCTTCGCCCCCCTCACACACCCTCTCTCGCTCCCTCACTCTCTGTCTCCCTCTTCGCCCCCCTCACACACCCTCTCTCGCTCCCTCACTCTCTGTCTCCCTCTTCGCCCCCCTCACACACCCTCTCTCGCTCCCTCACTCTCTGTCTCCCTCTTCGCCCCCCTCACACACCCTCTCTCGCTCCCTCACTCTCTGTCTCCCTCTTCGCCCCCCTCACACACCCTCTCTCGCTCCCTCACTCTCTGTCTCCCTCTTCGCCCCCCTCACACACCCTCTCTCGCTCCCTCACTCTCTGTCTCCCTCTTCGCCCCCCTCACACACCCTCTCTCGCTCCCTCACTCTCTGTCTCCCTCTTCGCCCCCCTCACACACCCTCTCTCGCTCCCTCACTCTCTGTCTCCCTCTTCGCCCCCCTCACACACCCTCTCTCGCTCCCTCACTCTCTGTCTCCCTCTTCGCCCCCCTCACACACCCTCTCTCGCTCCCTCACTCTCTGTCTCCCTCTTCGCCCCCCTCACACACCCTCTCTCGCTCCCTCACTCTCTGTCTCCCTCTTCGCCCCCCTCACACACCCTCTCTCGCTCCCTCACTCTCTGTCTCCCTCTTCGCCCCCCTCACACACCCTCTCTCGCTCCCTCACTCTCTGTCTCCCTCTTCGCCCCCCTCACACACCCTCTCTCGCTCCCTCACTCTCTGTCTCCCTCTTCGCCCCCCTCACACACCCTCTCTCGCTCCCTCACTCTCTGTCTCCCTCTTCGCCCCCCTCACACACCCTCTCTCGCTCCCTCACTCTCTGTCTCCCTCTTCGCCCCCCTCACACACCCTCTCTCGCTCCCTCACTCTCTGTCTCCCTCTTCGCCCCCCTCACACACCCTCTCTCGCTCCCTCACTCTCTGTCTCCCTCTTCGCCCCCCTCACACACCCTCTCTCGCTCCCTCACTCTCTGTCTCCCTCTTCGCCCCCCTCACACACCCTCTCTCGCTCCCTCACTCTCTGTCTCCCTCTTCGCCCCCCTCACACACCCTCTCTCGCTCCCTCACTCTCTGTCTCCCTCTTCGCCCCCCTCACACACCCTCTCTCGCTCCCTCACTCTCTGTCTCCCTCTTCGCCCCCCTCACACACCCTCTCTCGCTCCCTCACTCTCTGTCTCCCTCTTCGCCCCCCTCACACACCCTCTCTCGCTCCCTCACTCTCTGTCTCCCTCTTCGCCCCCCTCACACACCCTCTCTCGCTCCCTCACTCTCTGTCTCCCTCTTCGCCCCCCTCACACACCCTCTCTCGCTCCCTCACTCTCTGTCTCCCTCTTCGCCCCCCTCACACACCCTCTCTCGCTCCCTCACTCTCTGTCTCCCTCTTCGCCCCCCTCACACACCCTCTCTCGCTCCCTCACTCTCTGTCTCCCTCTTCGCCCCCCTCACACACCCTCTCTCGCTCCCTCACTCTCTGTCTCCCTCTTCGCCCCCCTCACACACCCTCTCTCGCTCCCTCACTCTCTGTCTCCCTCTTCGCCCCCCTCACACACCCTCTCTCGCTCCCTCACTCTCTGTCTCCCTCTTCGCCCCCCTCACACACCCTCTCTCGCTCCCTCACTCTCTGTCTCCCTCTTCGCCCCCCTCACACACCCTCTCTCGCTCCCTCACTCTCTGTCTCCCTCTTCGCCCCCCTCACACACCCTCTCTCGCTCCCTCACTCTCTGTCTCCCTCTTCGCCCCCCTCACACACCCTCTCTCGCTCCCTCACTCTCTGTCTCCCTCTTCGCCCCCCTCACACACCCTCTCTCGCTCCCTCACTCTCTGTCTCCCTCTTCGCCCCCCTCACACACCCTCTCTCGCTCCCTCACTCTCTGTCTCCCTCTTCGCCCCCCTCACACACCCTCTCTCGCTCCCTCACTCTCTGTCTCCCTCTTCGCCCCCCTCACACACCCTCTCTCGCTCCCTCACTCTCTGTCTCCCTCTTCGCCCCCCTCACACACCCTCTCTCGCTCCCTCACTCTCTGTCTCCCTCTTCGCCCCCCTCACACACCCTCTCTCGCTCCCTCACTCTCTGTCTCCCTCTTCGCCCCCCTCACACACCCTCTCTCGCTCCCTCACTCTCTGTCTCCCTCTTCGCCCCCCTCACACACCCTCTCTCGCTCCCTCACTCTCTGTCTCCCTCTTCGCCCCCCTCACACACCCTCTCTCGCTCCCTCACTCTCTGTCTCCCTCTTCGCCCCCCTCACACACCCTCTCTCGCTCCCTCACTCTCTGTCTCCCTCTTCGCCCCCCTCACACACCCTCTCTCGCTCCCTCACTCTCTGTCTCCCTCTTCGCCCCCCTCACACACCCTCTCTCGCTCCCTCACTCTCTGTCTCCCTCTTCGCCCCCCTCACACACCCTCTCTCGCTCCCTCACTCTCTGTCTCCCTCTTCGCCCCCCTCACACACCCTCTCTCGCTCCCTCACTCTCTGTCTCCCTCTTCGCCCCCCTCACACACCCTCTCTCGCTCCCTCACTCTCTGTCTCCCTCTTCGCCCCCCTCACACACCCTCTCTCGCTCCCTCACTCTCTGTCTCCCTCTTCGCCCCCCTCACACACCCTCTCTCGCTCCCTCACTCTCTGTCTCCCTCTTCGCCCCCCTCACACACCCTCTCTCGCTCCCTCACTCTCTGTCTCCCTCTTCGCCCCCCTCACACACCCTCTCTCGCTCCCTCACTCTCTGTCTCCCTCTTCGCCCCCCTCACACACCCTCTCTCGCTCCCTCACTCTCTGTCTCCCTCTTCGCCCCCCTCACACACCCTCTCTCGCTCCCTCACTCTCTGTCTCCCTCTTCGCCCCCCTCACACACCCTCTCTCGCTCCCTCACTCTCTGTCTCCCTCTTCGCCCCCCTCACACACCCTCTCTCGCTCCCTCACTCTCTGTCTCCCTCTTCGCCCCCCTCACACACCCTCTCTCGCTCCCTCACTCTCTGTCTCCCTCTTCGCCCCCCTCACACACCCTCTCTCGCTCCCTCACTCTCTGTCTCCCTCTTCGCCCCCCTCACACACCCTCTCTCGCTCCCTCACTCTCTGTCTCCCTCTTCGCCCCCCTCACACACCCTCTCTCGCTCCCTCACTCTCTGTCTCCCTCTTCGCCCCCCTCACACACCCTCTCTCGCTCCCTCACTCTCTGTCTCCCTCTTCGCCCCCCTCACACACCCTCTCTCGCTCCCTCACTCTCTGTCTCCCTCTTCGCCCCCCTCACACACCCTCTCTCGCTCCCTCACTCTCTGTCTCCCTCTTCGCCCCCCTCACACACCCTCTCTCGCTCCCTCACTCTCTGTCTCCCTCTTCGCCCCCCTCACACACCCTCTCTCGCTCCCTCACTCTCTGTCTCCCTCTTCGCCCCCCTCACACACCCTCTCTCGCTCCCTCACTCTCTGTCTCCCTCTTCGCCCCCCTCACACACCCTCTCTCGCTCCCTCACTCTCTGTCTCCCTCTTCGCCCCCCTCACACACCCTCTCTCGCTCCCTCACTCTCTGTCTCCCTCTTCGCCCCCCTCACACACCCTCTCTCGCTCCCTCACTCTCTGTCTCCCTCTTCGCCCCCCTCACACACCCTCTCTCGCTCCCTCACTCTCTGTCTCCCTCTTCGCCCCCCTCACACACCCTCTCTCGCTCCCTCACTCTCTGTCTCCCTCTTCGCCCCCCTCACACACCCTCTCTCGCTCCCTCACTCTCTGTCTCCCTCTTCGCCCCCCTCACACACCCTCTCTCGCTCCCTCACTCTCTGTCTCCCTCTTCGCCCCCCTCACACACCCTCTCTCGCTCCCTCACTCTCTGTCTCCCTCTTCGCCCCCCTCACACACCCTCTCTCGCTCCCTCACTCTCTGTCTCCCTCTTCGCCCCCCTCACACACCCTCTCTCGCTCCCTCACTCTCTGTCTCCCTCTTCGCCCCCCTCACACACCCTCTCTCGCTCCCTCACTCTCTGTCTCCCTCTTCGCCCCCCTCACACACCCTCTCTCGCTCCCTCACTCTCTGTCTCCCTCTTCGCCCCCCTCACACACCCTCTCTCGCTCCCTCACTCTCTGTCTCCCTCTTCGCCCCCCTCACACACCCTCTCTCGCTCCCTCACTCTCTGTCTCCCTCTTCGCCCCCCTCACACACCCTCTCTCGCTCCCTCACTCTCTGTCTCCCTCTTCGCCCCCCTCACACACCCTCTCTCGCTCCCTCACTCTCTGTCTCCCTCTTCGCCCCCCTCACACACCCTCTCTCGCTCCCTCACTCTCTGTCTCCCTCTTCGCCCCCCTCACACACCCTCTCTCGCTCCCTCACTCTCTGTCTCCCTCTTCGCCCCCCTCACACACCCTCTCTCGCTCCCTCACTCTCTGTCTCCCTCTTCGCCCCCCTCACACACCCTCTCTCGCTCCCTCACTCTCTGTCTCCCTCTTCGCCCCCCTCACACACCCTCTCTCGCTCCCTCACTCTCTGTCTCCCTCTTCGCCCCCCTCACACACCCTCTCTCGCTCCCTCACTCTCTGTCTCCCTCTTCGCCCCCCTCACACACCCTCTCTCGCTCCCTCACTCTCTGTCTCCCTCTTCGCCCCCCTCACACACCCTCTCTCGCTCCCTCACTCTCTGTCTCCCTCTTCGCCCCCCTCACACACCCTCTCTCGCTCCCTCACTCTCTGTCTCCCTCTTCGCCCCCCTCACACACCCTCTCTCGCTCCCTCACTCTCTGTCTCCCTCTTCGCCCCCCTCACACACCCTCTCTCGCTCCCTCACTCTCTGTCTCCCTCTTCGCCCCCCTCACACACCCTCTCTCGCTCCCTCACTCTCTGTCTCCCTCTTCGCCCCCCTCACACACCCTCTCTCGCTCCCTCACTCTCTGTCTCCCTCTTCGCCCCCCTCACACACCCTCTCTCGCTCCCTCACTCTCTGTCTCCCTCTTCGCCCCCCTCACACACCCTCTCTCGCTCCCTCACTCTCTGTCTCCCTCTTCGCCCCCCTCACACACCCTCTCTCGCTCCCTCACTCTCTGTCTCCCTCTTCGCCCCCCTCACACACCCTCTCTCGCTCCCTCACTCTCTGTCTCCCTCTTCGCCCCCCTCACACACCCTCTCTCGCTCCCTCACTCTCTGTCTCCCTCTTCGCCCCCCTCACACACCCTCTCTCGCTCCCTCACTCTCTGTCTCCCTCTTCGCCCCCCTCACACACCCTCTCTCGCTCCCTCACTCTCTGTCTCCCTCTTCGCCCCCCTCACACACCCTCTCTCGCTCCCTCACTCTCTGTCTCCCTCTTCGCCCCCCTCACACACCCTCTCTCGCTCCCTCACTCTCTGTCTCCCTCTTCGCCCCCCTCACACACCCTCTCTCGCTCCCTCACTCTCTGTCTCCCTCTTCGCCCCCCTCACACACCCTCTCTCGCTCCCTCACTCTCTGTCTCCCTCTTCGCCCCCCTCACACACCCTCTCTCGCTCCCTCACTCTCTGTCTCCCTCTTCGCCCCCCTCACACACCCTCTCTCGCTCCCTCACTCTCTGTCTCCCTCTTCGCCCCCCTCACACACCCTCTCTCGCTCCCTCACTCTCTGTCTCCCTCTTCGCCCCCCTCACACACCCTCTCTCGCTCCCTCACTCTCTGTCTCCCTCTTCGCCCCCCTCACACACCCTCTCTCGCTCCCTCACTCTCTGTCTCCCTCTTCGCCCCCCTCACACACCCTCTCTCGCTCCCTCACTCTCTGTCTCCCTCTTCGCCCCCCTCACACACCCTCTCTCGCTCCCTCACTCTCTGTCTCCCTCTTCGCCCCCCTCACACACCCTCTCTCGCTCCCTCACTCTCTGTCTCCCTCTTCGCCCCCCTCACACACCCTCTCTCGCTCCCTCACTCTCTGTCTCCCTCTTCGCCCCCCTCACACACCCTCTCTCGCTCCCTCACTCTCTGTCTCCCTCTTCGCCCCCCTCACACACCCTCTCTCGCTCCCTCACTCTCTGTCTCCCTCTTCGCCCCCCTCACACACCCTCTCTCGCTCCCTCACTCTCTGTCTCCCTCTTCGCCCCCCTCACACACCCTCTCTCGCTCCCTCACTCTCTGTCTCCCTCTTCGCCCCCCTCACACACCCTCTCTCGCTCCCTCACTCTCTGTCTCCCTCTTCGCCCCCCTCACACACCCTCTCTCGCTCCCTCACTCTCTGTCTCCCTCTTCGCCCCCCTCACACACCCTCTCTCGCTCCCTCACTCTCTGTCTCCCTCTTCGCCCCCCTCACACACCCTCTCTCGCTCCCTCACTCTCTGTCTCCCTCTTCGCCCCCCTCACACACCCTCTCTCGCTCCCTCACTCTCTGTCTCCCTCTTCGCCCCCCTCACACACCCTCTCTCGCTCCCTCACTCTCTGTCTCCCTCTTCGCCCCCCTCACACACCCTCTCTCGCTCCCTCACTCTCTGTCTCCCTCTTCGCCCCCCTCACACACCCTCTCTCGCTCCCTCACTCTCTGTCTCCCTCTTCGCCCCCCTCACACACCCTCTCTCGCTCCCTCACTCTCTGTCTCCCTCTTCGCCCCCCTCACACACCCTCTCTCGCTCCCTCACTCTCTGTCTCCCTCTTCGCCCCCCTCACACACCCTCTCTCGCTCCCTCACTCTCTGTCTCCCTCTTCGCCCCCCTCACACACCCTCTCTCGCTCCCTCACTCTCTGTCTCCCTCTTCGCCCCCCTCACACACCCTCTCTCGCTCCCTCACTCTCTGTCTCCCTCTTCGCCCCCCTCACACACCCTCTCTCGCTCCCTCACTCTCTGTCTCCCTCTTCGCCCCCCTCACACACCCTCTCTCGCTCCCTCACTCTCTGTCTCCCTCTTCGCCCCCCTCACACACCCTCTCTCGCTCCCTCACTCTCTGTCTCCCTCTTCGCCCCCCTCACACACCCTCTCTCGCTCCCTCACTCTCTGTCTCCCTCTTCGCCCCCCTCACACACCCTCTCTCGCTCCCTCACTCTCTGTCTCCCTCTTCGCCCCCCTCACACACCCTCTCTCGCTCCCNAGGATCTGTGATTTTCCGTAAGGGTTTACTCCCTTACACGATTTGGCACCTGTAGCATGACTTATCAATCCAGGAGGGGCGGTCGGCGACCATTTACATACCCATTACAACGTCACCGTGACGCCAGGTGGGAGAACACCTCTCTCTGGTTAACTTCGGAACTTATAATACAGAAAAAGCACTTGTTTTGGGATTCAATCCCAGAACCTTAACCAGAGGTTAAGTCAGGAATGAGTAAAGTATTCTAACAAATACACCATGAGCAAACTTAAAAGATGGGCTAACCAATATATCAATCCAAAATTAATTTCTCCATCGGTTCTACAATGAAAAGACTGAATATCGAATTTGTGAATTAGGTTTCTTATTTTAAAAATAAATTTTTAAATATTTTGTTTTGGAGATGGGGGTTTGTAGCAAAGGTTTTCAAATTAGACCCAAAATTAATGTATTCAGATTACATATTACCAATTACACCAATAAGTTGGGCGTATGCAGAGTAAAGCTGTACCGTCCCAACGAATCATGTAGTAGTTTCAAACCTGCTCCCATCTTATGGCTAAATAGGCTTATGTAGAAAATACAACCAAATACATATATTTAAACTTTTCTTCGGGAGCGAAATAATGTCAAATTTTTACAGTTGATTAACCTATGATAGGGGCGCCAGGGTAGCTCAGGGGATCCGTACGGGTCTCGCAATCCGGGTTCAAATCCCGCCCAGGTCAATCTTTTATTTATAATATAGAAGCTTGTCCTGAGCCATGGGTGTTTAAAATGGGGTGGCAACCTGTAGATAGCCCCTCCCTCCAATGACCCTAAGTGGTTGCAAGGGAGGCAAACACAGCAACAAAAAAAAAATAAAAATAACCTATGCTCTCCGACATTGAGAAAGGCGTACAAGTGTCTCGGGCAATTGGAAGAGCTGCCAATATCCAGTAGGTCTCCTGACCGGTCCAAGAGCGTCTTTGGCACGCATGTGCTGTGCGGCGCATAGCGAATTTACAGAGGTCCCAGTCGGATATACATGTAAAGCGTTGGCCGGCTGAAGGTTGGACAGAATGGAGGAGAGGCGACTTCCCAGGGGCGAGGCTGACGGTCACGGTCGGTGGGAGGCCGGGAGGAAGTGGGCACATCCTACCCCACACACATCTGCCTCTACGGGGTGTCACTTCTACCTACAACCCTAATCCTCTGGAACAACTATTATTGTTATTAATAATATGTATATATATATATAATATTATAACTAAATATANATTAAAGTGTCTCACAAGTTAAGAAATAAAATGTACATAAATGTTCTTTCTGAGACTGGCTCTAGACTGATCTGACGGGGTTGGGGGGGGGGGGGTCTGCACGAATCAATTTACAGAAATATAGAGCAAAAAGTAAAACCCAACAAAATTATAAAGAGTTTTTTATTGGTCAAATTGAGCTACTTTCTGAGACTGGCTCTAGACTACTAAGGTTCGTAGTCGGTGCAGGCGGTGCATTGAAACTACTAAGAGTCCGATAATCAGGATACCTCCGAATGTAGTACGACATGAAGAGTAAGTACCTTATCCTTGAGGGGAGGGATGGAAGTAGACGGTATACTCAGCTCCTCAGAACCTTGATAAAAATGTATACTGGAGAAATTTGTCAGGACTGCGGCCAGGATCAGAAAAATAAAATACTACAATAATTGTTGGGTAATTATTTTATTATTATCATACCTTCTATTATCCGGGTGAAAAAAATCCCTGCATCAGGCCACATTTACTTCTAATAAAATATTTATTTTCAGAAAAATTTATAAATAAGGTATAAAAAAAAAATATGTATGTGTATTTCTATATTAGCTGTCTAACTTAATTACTTAGGTTACTTATTTGGAAAAATATGGTTATGGAGCACATGACAGATAATGCTCTGCAGAAATATGTATATTTTTCCAAATTGTTCTCTTGTTTACTAAGGAAATTTATTAAGATCCAAATAATTTGATCAAAAAGAATACTGAGAGGCCATTTAGAGAATATTTACTGAGGAATATACACTAGGCCTGGCTGAAGAATGGATAAGGGGTCTTTTCGCTTCCTCCGACGATTGGAACAAGAAAAACTTGAAATCATTTGCTTAACTCCTTCGAAGATAGATTTCATTTCACTCTCAGAATTGTCAGAATATCTGGAATTTTTTAGCAAAATCAGTAAAAAGTTTGGATACATTAATTTGAATCGTGCAGGGAGCCAGAAAAAAAAACTCTCTACCTCAGCCGAGGATCGAACACGGGCCTCACACTTTCCGGGTGCGTGGAAATACTACAATAATTGTTGGGTAATTATTTTATTATTATCATACCTTCTATTATCCGTCTTCATTGGTTTCTGCAAACCATCTTCTGTTGGCTCAGAAGCTATGTAAGCCAACAGAAGATGGTTTGCAGAAACCAATGAAGACGGATAATAGAAGGTATGATAGT
>KZ807040.1:54010-70988 GCA_000696205.2 Oncopeltus fasciatus
ATATATATAATATACATATGCCTAATTTATTGTTTATTTAGTAACATTTTCATTTATATTTAAATAACTAGTGTATAACTCCACCATTTAACTGTTATATACAGTTATACATGCCTCAAAGCTCTATTATTAAAGGTATTTATATAGGTGGATTCTATCTAAAATTTATATTCTTTTTGATATATTCTATGTTTTCGGTGCTGAGTGCGAATGTTTTTTTTCTATTATTTTCTTTTTAGTATTCATGCTTAACTTTTTTTAATACATAAAAGAAAACCTGATTAAAGGCTAACTCTAAATGTTATTGTTCATGTATTTTATTAACTCAAAAAAAAATTGCTCTCAATTATCCCCAATGCTAACAAAAAGGATTTTTCAAGTAATGAATATTTTAAAAATTCTCTTTGATTTATTTAGTTGGATGATCGAAATTTCTGTTTCATTCTTAGAATTCATTTTATTCGAAATTAATGATTGCAATGAAAAATTAATTTCTGCCTCTTGTTAAATTACAACTTTAAACCTTTTGTAATTTTATGGGTTATTTATCCTCTTTATGACAGAATTTTATAATTTAATAGTGTGCATTGTATTTGCGATTCATATCAATAAATTCAACTAGGAGATTTAATGGATAAAAATATCATTTTAATAATAATATATAGATTTATATATTTATTTTTTTAAATTTCGTGGCCAATAACACCAGTGAAATTTTTGGGCTTGAACTTGGATCTTTTTTTGCTTTTTTTCAATATATTTAATAATCATAGAGATTACCCAAGCATTCCATAGCATAAACACCATAAATTTTACACTAAATAAATAAATCTGATATGAATCAATAAAAATTAGTACCTCCACAAGATATACAAGAATACAGTTAAATTTATTTCAGTTACAGTCAAGCGGTATATGTAGTTTATAATTAACTACAAATTTTATTGTTTAATATATCTTTTTATTATATTGAATCTATAAGTGCTGTTTAATTTCTTGAAACTAAATCCTTAGAGATTACATGGTCACTATATGGATGATATATAAGTTGTCTTTCCTCTTATAATTTATTTAATTATCAACCGGTTTCGGTGTCTATACACCATCTTCAGGCGCCGCAGATTGTCGCAAGATGGGCATCACAACAAGCACTCAAGAGAGCACTTCAAATAAAATAATATATAACAGGAAAGACAATCTGTATATCACCATATATAAAGAAATTATATTCATTTTGATTCTTATTGAAATGAGTTGGTTATGCGGGTTAGTTAAATATTTGTCAACGATAAGGATTCGGAATCGAAGCAGGCGTAAGAGCGTAGGTTATAAAGTAGTATGAGACAATCACTAATGCTTCATCGATTTCGGAGAGACTTAAAAGCTGTTTTGCGTGGTCAATAAATTCCTCTGTGGAATTGACCTATGCCCTGCAAATCGATTTGTTTGTCCTAGGAGGATAGAAGACCGAGACCACAAATGGGTGCCATGTCCCTGCAAGACATCTCCGAAAGGGGATGAGTACTGAAGTACTACATCTTTAGCTTTGATTTTGTATTTGAATCCCAAAGGATAGATACATACACATAGATACATTGGGGTTGTCCGGACAACCAAATTCGGCTTGACACTCTCAAACACACCGAGAAATTCTGGTGTCCCACATGACTAAAGAGTGTCAAATGACAAGGAGAACAAAATGTTATAAATAAGATATTAATTTTTTTTTCCTTTGTGGCTTAAAGGGAGGTTAACACTTATATAAAAGACAAATAACAAATGGTTTATAATTCCCTGTCTACCATAGTTTATCAGGTAGACCACTTTTATGTAGAAGTTCTTCTATAATTTTATAGAAGATTATCTTCTTCTTTTACTTAATCTCCCATTAAGCTACTTAGGTTCTTGGTGGGAAGGGCTATCTGCAGGTAGCCTCCCTATTCTAAACATCCACAACTGTCAGATGGGGTTTGAACCCTCCGTGCCAGGATTGCGAGAGCTAAACGGATCTCAGAGCTACTCATCTATGCCACTTGGCAAGCTTCTATTTTTAGAGAACAATCAGCAATGAGCAGAAATCGAACCCGCAGCGACTTAGGAACCCTGAACGTATCCCGTGGATTAATAGCTTTACTAAATTCCTTTTTAATAAAATGAATTTGAACTTAACAGGAATAATCTATGATCCTAGCTGTGTAGTGAGACACAATTGACATTCTAAATTCGTCCAGATGTAATTTCTTGTAAGTCCAAAATGTAAAGAAATGGCAAAGGCGAAATTCTTAGATCTAAGAAGAATTTCATTGTTTCTTGTCTTTCTTTCATTTGTGACAATTCCGTAAAACCTTTGTCAGATGGTTGTCTCTGGTGGTCTCTGCGGACTGCGAGATCATTGTAAATGTATCGACCGATGGCAATCTTACTTATGCGGGAATCAGGGTTTTGCACACTTGGTCTTTGCTCACTGGGAGCGGTCGGATCCGTTCTTGCACCTGGGACAATTGCCAATGTGTCTGTTTCGGGTGACTTTTGCCCGGCGTTTACCGCTCCAGCTGTCCCTTGAGGTCTCCCAACGCCGAAGGTGGGCGCCGAATAACGCCGGCGTCTCTCGGTTTGGCAGAGCCGCCCCCCTTGAGAAAGCAATAGCCTGGAATCAGATTTGCCGAGCCACTAATGGACCTCGCCGGCCACTTAGGTGTGCCCTCTCCATCTCCGCCATGTTTTATAACAGGATTATTGTCCCACATACAGCGGGGTAACGCACTTATCTCCCCTCCACGGCCTTTATTACCTATCGGAGCGGGAGAGCTCAACAACTTGTTTTTGAGGTGTAACACACTTACCTGCTCGCTGGAGACAGTTTGGGAGTTCTTTGGGAGTGCCTGGAAAGGGAAGAAATTTCAAACTTCTTCCAGCAAATTAACATCACCCGATTGCAAGTAATGTTGTTACGGTCAATTCAGTTATTCCTTTCAATCACATTAATAAATCAGCTTGCTTCTAACTGAGGGCTTTTAAGGGCAAGCGAAGGGAGATTGTTGACAAGAAACTTTGGTAGCCTATCGGCATTGAACTTTTACATTAATTAAGGCATATGTTTGGTTTTCTATTACTTCAAGACATTTTAGCCAACAATAACGCTAAAATAGTTCAGTTAAGGCTTAAAATCTGAAAGAGAAATATATTTTAACAACTCCAATTGCTAGATGGCTATATCTATCGATATACGCTTGACAAGCATTGTGAACTACATTTTCGTCTCATAGTTTACGCTGGCCATTTGTACATCAAAGAATATTTTAAATTTAAGTTTGTTTCAATAACTTTTATAATACTTCTAAAATGTTTATAACAAGTGAGATATAGTAATACATATTAGTATATATTCTTAAATATATAAAGATACAAACTATTGTGGAACTATTTTTGCGGCTTACTCGGTTATTGAGTTTTTCAAAGCAGTAATGGTAGCTAAGGGATATTTACTTAAGACGTACCAGGAGTGAGATCGATCTGTCTCCCTCGGCCCTCGACCTCCAGATAAAGGTGTATTACCCCCCTCTGAAGAAGAGCGCCCTAGATTTACGGCTAGTACGGAGCACCGGACAGATAGATACTAATGGCATTTGAGTGGCGCGCCTCTTGGCTACTGTTTTAACTTTGCCCCGGAAGGGAGAGTTCGATGGGCCTATCTCTATTGTCTTATTTCTGTATCTCTGCATGAGAGAGCCCTAAAACCGTCCGAGGGCTAAAGTAGTGGGATACATATGGAATGCGGGAACTGTGGAGAGGGTAATTAATCAGTAAGTAAAGATGAGGACCGTCGGGTCTTCATCCGTCTTATCCCTGAAGGATTTTCTCAATGGCATTGTCTTCCAGAATCCTTGGAGGGACTCACTGGACATTCTAAGTAGGTCATCAGGGGAAGTGCTTCTCCCTGCTGCTTGAATTACTCATCTGTTATTCAAACATCTAGATGGCAATTCACAGTCTAGTCTTTTCCATTGAAAATTTCTGGAGTTCCGCAAGGTGACATAAAACTAACACTCGTTACAGTCATGAGCAAAGTATTATTATCAATTTTTCGCATGATTTATTGCATATGCCTTCTTTTTTTATAATTCTCTTTTATCTAATTCTATAATATGAAAATTTCACAAACTTAATTTTTACTTCTAATAATTTTTGTACAAATAACAAATGTATTGTTATTTTTCAAATGTAAATGAATTCGTATGAACAGACAATTGTTGGCTTTCACAGTCGCCAGAAATTTTTCTAGATTCGTCCGATGGGCTTGACCATGTCGAAAAGTTGTTTTGCACATCATGTGATGGCAAAAACAACTTTACGACACGGTGAAGCCCGGAACGCTGTTTCCTTCCTCATCTGTTTTTTTATTTATTAATAAATTTGTGGAAGAGTAAAAATTTATATGGAATTCATTTTACTAGTCCTAGGGATTATTATTTCCCCTATGGTCTCTCTCTCTCTCTTGTACCTATTTTTTTTTCTTTCTTCATTTGAACTTGTTGTAATAGAGTTTTTTAATGGATCTTGTTTGATTCATTCTCAAACATATTTCCGAACCATAAACTGGTACATGATATGAATTTTTTTTTCTTTTTCAGTTGATTTTATTAGCCCGATGGATACTTAGCCACTTCATATGGGTAATCATATCCGCTTTGCCAGACCTCAGATATCTATATTTGCAACCTGCACACTGTCGGATAAGCGAAATTTCGTTGTTGTTGTTTGTTTTTTTTGTTTGTTTTTTTTAAACAGAGTGATTAATCCACTTCCTAGCCCCGTTGATTTTTTAAAAACTATTATTTTCTCCATAAAATGTATGGTCCACTCTCTTAGACTTCGTGTAGTTGGAACTTGGCATACATTGTTAATAGTAATTTTTCGAATTGATTATTAGAAAAAATGTATTATTGTTGCATTGTTTCTGATATTTTATTCTTCTTTTAATTTTTTTTTTTAAATATAATTATTTTAAATTTTTGGTGTGTTTTGTTTGGTATAACTATTCGTACTGTTATTTTTGTACAATATCTTATTATGTTAATTTATTTAATTATTTTTTGAAATATCTGTCGTATCGAACTTGAAGATTGGGTATGGTGACACCTAAATCGTTTTAAAATAAAGTAAGTTAAATAGGAAAGGCAACCCATTTATTAACCCTACCGTAATTCATATGAAATATGTTTGACAAGTTAATAAATGCTGCCACAAATCTTAATTATCGTAATTTCTATAAGATTCTTACAATGAGTTAAATTCTATACTTATGATTAAGAAGACATGTATTTGTGAAATTTAGATGTATGAAGTATATTTTTTTTTAAGTGTTGGCGCCAAAGGTAACAGGAGGTTTGAAGGTAAAAGGGAATGTTTACTTCTCTTTGGGTATGAGGACACATTTGACAGAAAGGAAAGGAGATAGCGATTCAAGTAGAACAAGAGAGACCAGAGTCACTTAGTGCAATTACTATTAGCGGAAATGGGACTATCCGACCTTTCAGGGAGATACTTACAAGGCTTCTAGAGAAGCTGGAATTCTACCTCCCTGGGCTCTGGGCTGAGAAACACAAGGTCCCCAGTAAGTCCTGTTTAGTCCAAACAAGCTAAGAAGATATCCCTTGTTACATTTCAGATGGCTTAAGTTACAATAAATTTGTCTTTATATTGTAGGAGGTGAAATCACAATAACTGTCTTCAAAATGTTAGAAAAGAAAGAATAGAGGATACTTATTCCGTAAAAATTTTAAAGAGCATAAATTTTACTTTTATGTTTCATAAAATGTTTTGTAATATTAATTATAACTAATATATTGTCCTTCACTTCACCCGTTATCAATTGGAATTTAATATTTTCAACGGAATGTATAAATACCAAATTTCGCTTCTATATTTTAAATATAATAATTAATGGGTCGCCCAATCCTCAAAGTCCCAGACATAAATATTTGATATTAAAATAGAAAATATTTACTCTATTGTAAATTTTTTTTTCTTTTTTATGTCAAACGATTATGAGATCCTTTCTTTATCACTTTTACAGTTTTTATTTTCTATGACTTCTTGACAAATATTAAAGATTGCATTTAAGAATGTAACTATGATGGTTGAGCGCTTACCCTACTCTTTCCTCTCTAGCTGTCCAAAGTCTGCCTTAGAATCCTTTGATAACCCCGTCCAACCTCAAGGATATAAATTGCTCATTACTCATTGGCTCTTAGCTATGTCCGTATTCAATGAAATGAAATATTGGTAATCTCTGCTTAGTTTACGCACCTCCTGCGTGACGGACTGACGTACTCTCCGACAAGATGGAGGCGTACTCCGAGGGACTTTGGCCTCCCCCCTCCACCCCCCCTTCCTCTACCGCCTTCCAAATACAATCCATCTCAAAGCTTGTAATATCGTGTTACCTTTATCCTGCTCTAAAAGGCTTTTGGTAAAATCCCTCGCTTCTAGCATTTCCTTCGTCCGAACTTTCTCGAGAGCGGGCCGTTCACGAACTCTCAGCTATCGCCAGTACTATAGAAACATTCAATAAACACACATATATGACGTCATTAATGTCCCGAAATCTAAGCGACACACTGTTAACCATATTTAGAGATATGAAAGTTTTGGAGGAGATACTGTTTTAAATAATTTTGCCTAATTTGTCTACCCTTCCTTGAAACACAAACCTTTGTTAGAAACAATAAATCACAAATAAAGTAGATAGTTTTTAAATAAGTATTTATTCGGAAAAAACCGTCCAATATTCAATTTTAAATTTATTTATTTATTTTATGTGTGTTCTTGTAGACACAGAGAGAGGGAGAGAGAGAGCTTTGAATGTATCATAATTTTAGCTTCTCTTAGATAAGGTTGGTTAACATTACCAAGAATTAAATACCTTTTCATGAATTGCCTCTCGATACCAACCTGAACAACTTAATTTCTTAAAGGAAGTTAGCTGATACATTTTTTTTCTAATACTCGTTTTATTTTTCACTTTTCAGCTTCAAATATTTTAAATGAGATATAAAAATATAATAAAAATATTTTTATACATAATACAATGAACATGATTTTCTTGACTTAGTTTTTGCCTGAAGAATGCTGACTGAATTTTGATACTTGCCTAAATTCATCTCTAACTTCAAGGCTTTTCGGTTGAAAAAAAAACAAAAAAAAAAAACGCCGAGCATCTTAGTACATTTTTAATTAAATACTATCCTACATGTTTTAAATCATCAATATTAGAATATAAGTTACATGTTCACGTAGGCTTCCACGGTCCTCTGACTTATTTACCAATACCTTTTCCGGGTTCAACCGTGTCTTGGAATTTTTAGGTGCTAAGCTTTCGCACATCATGTGATGGCTTCTTCAGGGCTGAATGAAGAATGAGGAATTCCCAGGCCTGAAGAAGCCATCACACGATGTGCGAAAGCTTGGCACCTAAAAACTCCAAGACACGGTTGAACCCGGAAGAAGTATTGGTAAATATATAAGTTACATTTGTATCTCCTTAAATATTCTTTAATTGTTTTTTTTTTTTATAAAACTAACTTTTAAACAGTTAAAACAGCTGAATTATTTTACTTGATAAGCTAAAAAATATTTAATAGCTTTCTGAAGTATACCTTTGTTGAATGCTTAGTCGTGCTTTATTTTTAAAAGATGATTACATAAATGATACTAATATGTTTATTACTATAATTATGTTGATCACTAATTGTTTTACTTATTTATTATCGTTAGAAGTTCAATTGTTATGAGAAATGTATTTGTTATTGTAAGACATTCAAATGCGGAATAATTATATTGGCTGATGAGTTGTTTAGTTACTTGTACAGGCGTTATTATCGCTATCTCGGTGTTTACTAGTAGTGGGGGAGGGGGGGCTCGAGGGACGACTAAATCAATGAGGGAAAGTTACACTATACGTACTGCCGGGAACACAAGAGGGGATAGATTGAAATTCGCCAGGAGTTAGGCCTCTCCCAGCATATCCAATTTGGTGGGTACCCACCCCCCTACATGCTTCTTNAAAAAAAAAAAAAAAAAAAAAAAAAAAAAAAAAAAAAAAAAAAAAAAAAAAAAAAAAAAAAAAAAAAAAGGGAGAGACAACACAGATACACACCGACCTGAATATTTACTCCCTCGAAAAGGGGAGTACGACTGACAGAGTGACATTCAATCTTTCTGAAAGGTCTCCGGATTTAGCCGATAGAGTGTGCTTCTGTTCCCTGTGTCCTTTCGCCATCGCTGATCGCTGAAGAGGCTTCGATCACGTTTGGCGGTTTTCCAGAAAATGACATAATGTTACATCTGAAATTTCCAAACGAAAATCCGCCATTTTTAATAATCGCAATGGGGACACTCCGACATTTTTAGTGGGGGACAATGGGAACCTACCGACATTTTCGACGAGAAATGCACAGGGAGCCAGAGAAAAAGAATCTTACTACCTCAACCGGGAATCGAACCCGGGTCTCCTACTTTCCGGGTAGGCGCGCTGACCTCTACACTTTGCACCAAGAAAGGTTAGATAATCTCTCTAACTCCCCGCACTTTACTCCGAGTCAAGACTCCCAAGTAAGACGAATATGCCGTCTTATACTCGAAGGAGCTAACATTGTCAGCTATTTATCATTCTATCTGATATTTCTTTTTTTATATAATTGAATTTATTTCATTGTAGAAATGTGCATTTCTTGTAGAAAATTTAGCGCGGTATTACTTACCAAAGATAATTTCATTATTTAAAAAAAGAAAAAAGAAATTTTTAGTGAGCAAAATTGGAACAATACGCCATTTTTGGCATCAGTGCTTGTCCATCAAAAAGATTATTTGTGAAGAATTTCTCCAGCTACGCACATGAAATAAGATCTCAAATTTTTTATTTTTAGCAAAATTGACACGCAGACTAGCTTCAAAATCATAAAGTGACTCCGAACGAGCTAATGTGGTTCTTAAAACTTACATTTTTTTACTCTTTTACCATTTTATTTCCTGGGACGATCTTGTATGATAACTATAAGTGTCGTGTCGCTATCACAAATACAATGGGATCCAAAAGGCATTGGACTGGAAAAAAAAAAATTGCATATTTTTTTGCCTTGACACATGCTCGAATTACTTGATTCCTATAATTTTGCGCTTCAAGAAAAACTATTCAATGTGAGAAAGCAAACCTTATTAGTAAAAACTTTTCACGCACGAAATGGATTTCATGGAATGAATAAAATAAAATAAAAAGTGATAATATTTCACGGGTATTTTCAGTTTCATTGAGATGGTGAGAGATTTCTTCGTTCTTTAAAAAAGAAAAGAAACATTTTTAAAACAAGGAATAAGAAAAATAATCCATCTACAGAAGAAAATAAGCAAATAATGGAGAGAAGTCCTACGATGGTGGAAGTAATTTAGGTAAAGGAGTAGGATAATACCCTGAAAGGATAATTACCGAGAGTTCCTGTGAAGGATAGAGGAGGTAAGCGGCTTTGGAGAGCCCCCCCTCCCCTCGGGATATACGGGGTTTGTCCCCCTCTCCCTCCTAGATTCCCCTCGCCTCATACTCCCTCCCCCTCTCTCTAGAGATATTATGAAGAAGTACTTTCAGAATGGCCGCATTACGTCTCCTCCCTCATTCTGTGTCGGCAACCGAGGGATTCCGACAGCCAGCAATTGCCGAAGAAGGCGGCGAAAACGACATCTTTGTACAGGGAGCTAGGGAAAAAAATTTGCCGAGGATCGAACTCGGGTCCCCCATTATCCGGGCGGGTGCGCTAACCAACCGCACCATCGTGGGAGCTGAGAAAAATTTCTAGTTCCCCGCACTTCAGTCCGAGTCTGACCGCTGAGTATGACGAATATATCGTCTTTTCGATTCGATAAACCGACTCGATAGGTCTCGATAGCACAATTATCATCATAATTTGAATTTCAGGCAGTAGCACTCATACTTTTCCCAGACAGCTATCATAAAATGGTTTAGTCTTTAGCTTTTTTTAAAAGTTAATGAGACAAATCTATAATGAAGATGAAATATTCAAAATTAGTAAGCTTCTGATAAAATTAAAGCTTAAAATAGAATTGAAAAATGCATTATTCCACTCACTCATAAATTCAATTGAATATACGAAGATTCCATAATATATGAATGAATTAAAATAGAACCCTATTTTTGAAAGAAAAATTTTGATAAACAGAAAATGAGCTAAAAATACATATAAGTAGCATCCTATTTTTTTTCCTTTCGATGTATCTAATGTGACAAAATAATATAACAGTTTTCAATTCGAGTCTGTCAATAAATTTTTTTTTCCTGTGTTAGCCTCCCTTGCAACCACTTAGGGTCATTGGAGGGAGTGGCTATCTACAGGTTGCCACCCCTTTTTTAAACACCCATGGCTTAGGACAAGCTTCTATATTATAAATATAAGATTGACCTGGGCGGGATTTGAACCCGCGGCGTAAGGATTGCGAAACCCGTACGGATCCCCTGAGCTAGCCTGGCACCCCAATAAAATTTTTTTTTTAAATGCTGAATTTCCTTTCTGTATTTAAAGCAGTGGGAGGATCTGTTATATTTTCAGTAACATATTTTCTATGGTTCTATAGGCCCATTTTAAAAATACATTTTACCTGTATTATATACTGTACCAATTACCATAACGCAAATATTAAAAAAGATCTTAGTAATATTACTATTTGGATTCTCCATGTTCGATTTCTGATAATAATGACAAAAAAAAAAAAAAAAAAAGTTTAAACTAATAGAATTATTCCCCTGTAACGTAGTTGGTGAACACTTTGATTTGAACTTTTCCTGTCGTATAATCCTTCCTAATCTTATCTTTTATCTATAAACAAATCGGTGTAGAGTTTCATTACTCTTTTTTTTTATTACAACCTGTAAATTAAATTACATTTTGAAAATTGCTCACAATATTGTCAATTGACTGTGACGATAACATAGGGGGACAGAATGCCCAGTGACGCAACTCCAATCATTGCTGTAAGGTAAATATTATATTACGTCCCTCCCCACCCCCCAACACCAGCATTCAAAAAAATTTGTTTACTCGCACTTGTCATTTTAGATAATCAACCTTCCTTTTCGACTGATTTCGTTCAATGACGTTCTCGGTATTTCATTTTGCATTTGAAATCGACATAACATATTTCATTAAGAAAAATTAATTTTGGCTCGTAAACCGTACTGCTATTTTTTTTTTTTTTCGGGTCAACCCAACCCACTTCTTATCGTTAAATACAACTCCTAAAATATGTATTTTATAAATAAACAAACCTTTGTTTGGTTACATTATTCCTAACTAAAACTTGTGCAAGCAACATGGAATACATTTTTTATTAATCCCATTAGGAAATTTTTTTACGTTTCAGTGTGCGAGTGTGTGTGATTGAGTGACAAGTTGGTAGAATCAGAGAAAATATTGAATACGTTTCAAAAACTCTGTAATTAAAACTGCCTCAATAGTAGGAATTTGTTATTAATGAATCTTGAATAAAAAACTAGGTTATTTTATTTTTTAAAAAAATAATATATGATAGATTCAAATATATTTGGCTGAATTAAAAAAAAAACTTTTTTAGTTTTTCATCTCGACTCCCTTAGAGCGATTATGAAACTCTAAGACAAGAACTCAATCGACGTCAAGGACTTCTATTTAGACTTATGAATAATAACTCATATCTTACGGTAGAAAACAAAATGTCAATATGAAAATATTGGTGCCGCCAAGCCTTCCAACATCCAAAGAATCCAGTCCTTTAAATCCAAAACCCTGAGAATAATTGCAAATGCTCCCTATTACGTATCCAATTCCTCTCTTCACCACGATCTTTATATTCCTTTTGTTCAGGACCTCATTTCTTCCCGCTAATCATTTTCCACAGTAAACTTCCATACCATCCTAATCCAATAGCACAGACCTTGTCTTCCAACTCCAACCCTTACAACCCTCCCCGTCGACACAAACAAAAATGGCCCCGCGACCACCTGGAGAGCTAGTCTGTAAATAATTTGAGAGTGGTGTCAAATGTCACCTATTCTCCTCGTGTGTGTGTCATCCTGTTATTTTTTGTTTTTGTTTAATTCATTATAATCAAATTACAAAATGTTTTTGTGTTAACAGAAATGTAATAAACAAGTATAAGTTGAAAAAAGTTTTTATCTGACCTGAATAGGAGCTTACAGTATCATCATCCCCACAAATTATAATATACTATAAGGGATGGTACTGTTAGCTCCTATTCTGGTCAGATGAAAACCCCAAAGAAAAATAGAAAATAGACAAGAATAGCCTCATTTCCTTAAAGGAATTCCATTAAAAGACAACCTGAGTAAGCGATGCAATCTCTCATCGACCTCTTGCAGACATGCAGGAATGCAATCCATCTGTGAGTGCACTCCTCCCCGGTCCTTCTGATGAATGAGGCATTCCACACAGATCCTTCCCAGTCATTCATTATTCTCCTTTCTGCATTCGCTATTCTTCTGCAAACTTGCCGCTATTTACGGCTGGATTTGCTTCACTGATCTTGGGGGTCTCGAGTTCTCCAAAGAGGATTTCATTTAACGTTTCTGATGCTTAAGCACATGAAAAATGTAGGGATTCTACAGGGGAATACTCATGGCCGTTCAGTGAGATAGCAGCAGCTTACCTGTTCTTTTAAATATTTCGCCTAATGAGTTTCCAGCTACCAGCTTACTGTGGAACATAAATGTCAGAAAATAACATTTACCCATTATTAATTTCATATATTTTTTCTTAATTACATTATTCGTTACTAACGAAGACATTATTAGCGATGATTTCTATCTTTCTTACAACCTCTTCTTTTCCGTCTTTCCATTCCAGCCCACAAGGTAATGGTCCAACTAATTAGCCAATAGGAGCCAGAATACTGAATTTGGTTTCTTTAAGAAGAAACTGCTCATATCACCAACTTACATCCTTATATATTTTCCTTATGTAGAGTTTTTAAATAAAATTGTACAATTTTTTTTTTAATTATGTTTCTTGCCTTTCACGCTTATTGCCGAAAATGTTAAGCACTTTTTACGACGTAACATTTTTTTCTGAAACTGTTGGCTTCCCTTTCAACTTAAGGTAATGGAGGAAGAGGCTATCCACATATTGCCATCCTAATCTAAACATCCATGGCTCAGGACATGATTTTATTTATCCATAAAATAGGTAAGGACTCGAATTAATCCCACGATACAGATGTATTATATATATAGATAATCCTACATACTTACTCTCAGATATCATGGTGAAAAAAAGTCCGTCACGCAGGAGTTGTCAAAGCTTAGCATATTTCCATGACATATCTTACAAACCTGAGTGGTCATTGAATGTAATGAATTAAAACGAAGGAAACCACTAAACCCGGTTTTCTATTGGTTGAAAAAGAAGAGTGGGGAGAAGTATTAAGTCATCACAGTTACATTCGTAAATTTATTCCTTAATTTCCAATAAATACACTAATAAACACTAAATATACACTAAATATCTTTTTGGTTTGTACATTTTCAACATAAAAAAGGTCGCAAGATTCGAAAATACATTCATAAATATCTTCCTTAATATGCGTTATTTTTTTTTCCATTTATAGTTTATAAATTTTATATTTATTCTATTTCTTTGCCTATTTTCTCTTAAAAAAATTTTGCAATTAAAAATAACGAATAAAAATAAATTTTAAATTTGCTATTCCTCTAAATCCACCCTTAATCATTGCAAAACAAAAAGAAGCTTCAATACCGAATTTGGTTTAATGTTTTTGCAAAATATCTGACGCTAGAGGCGCACACACACACACACACACATTCATATGAATTCATAATTTTTGAACGGAATATGTATTAGTTTCTGTAATGAAGGATTGAATAGCTTGATTTCCATACGGAAAATCTGTAGAAAATATTTGTAGATCCTTGGGCATAATTTTACAATAACTTTGGTAATGTGCAAGTATTACAATCCTTCAGAACTATCTTTCTTTCATCCCCCAGTTTCTTCTTAAAATGTTTAAATTAGTAAATTATATGTTTACAGAAATGTTCTCTTCGCCTCTTTTAGCTAAAGGATTTTTTTTTTTTTTTTTACTGATTTTTTTACCCCCTACAAATTACGGTGGAATCTTTGTCTCTAACTTCACCTCAAAAAATTCTGAACCCATTTTAGTAAAATTCAGAATGGAGTTCCTTTTATAATCTAGTGAAGATCTTTGTCCTAAAATATTTTATAAAAAAAAAGTATAAATAAAAAGGAAATTATGTAAGAATGTAGCTATAAGGATTTTAAACTGCCTTTTCTATCCAGATTAGTCTTTTCTGCTTTTAATACTTATCAGGCGTAGAAATTGCTTATAGTTTGCAGCTCCTTCTCAAAGGACATTATTGGTATTGGTCCTCCGATGAAGTTTCCTATTTTTCACCTGTAGTTTCTTCGGCACAAGAATGGTATCAGTGACTGGCTTGTGGAGTGCGTTAACAATACGATCTTACCGGTTGTCTATCGGATAAAGGTCTCCAACGTCGGAATATCTGTTTCTTTTCTCACCGCTTGCTGACATCAGCCCCTCCCCCTCCACTACCTGTACATTAACGGGGTGGCTTCTTTGAAGCTTATTGATTCCATTTTGACTTTCTTCTTGGTGCGGTGCACGCGAACCTGCCAGATGTCGGACTTCCTCTATTTTTAGCCATTGGAAAGAGTAACGCATTACAACCTCTTCGTCCTCATTCTCTAAATATCCATTCATTTTGTCTACATTCAAACAGTGTTATTGGCAGAACTAAACTGCAATAACTTATTTGAACTATGTTCACGTAGGCTTCGACGGTCGTCAGATGTATTTACCGTTTCTTCTTCCGGGTTGGACCGTGTCAAGTTGTTGATAGTTGCCGAGCTTTCGCACATCATGTGATGGCTTCTTCAAGGCTGAATAGAGAATTCTCTCTAACTGACTCATCCCCACTCTTCCTGACTATTATTATTGTTTCTTTCTATTTGTTTAGTGCTTACTAAACAGAGTATGGGTTGAAAGCACTAAACAAATAAAAGAATTCTTTTGCTTTATTATNGGTCAAGGTAGATCCAAAAAAAAAAAAAAAATACAAATTTGGCGAAATTGTATTTTTTTAAAGATTATCTGCTAACGTTTCGGCTTACATTGTAAGCCAACATCAGGGCTTTCATAAAGACGAGAGAGGTCGTCCTGTCTTTAAGTCCACATTTCCATGACCGAAATTATTAGATGATTTTAGTTGGAGTTCGGTCAAGGTAGATCCAAAAAAATGCAAATTTAAAAAAAGTGTATTTTTTTAAACGTTTATCTGCCAACTTTCCGGCTTACATTATTGTTCAGTCATGGAAATGTGAACTTAGGGACAGGGCGTCCTCTCTCGTCTTCATGATAGGTAGCCCTGAAGATGGCTTACAATGTAAGCCGAAACGTCAGATAATCTTTAAAAAAATACACTTTTTTAAATATGTATTTTTTTGGATCTACCTTGACCGAGCCCCAACTAAAATCATCTAATAACTTTCTTAATTAGTTATCCTATAAACTTCTTCCTTCTTTTTTGTAAACTGTAAACAGCTGATTTACGATATGATGACCGTAAACAGTTGATAGTTGATTACCAAGATGTTGGTCGTTTCCATGACAGCAGCTCAATAGCCAATGCACAGCTGGTTGCTGTTTCCATGGCATCAGCTGTATACAGTTGTTAATTGAACTATACTGGACGGACCTATTTCCGGTAATTCTACTTCAATTTAAAAAACTATTTTCTTTTTCATCTTAACTTCTTCAGCTTCATAGAAGCTTTTGTTTTATCTTCTAAAAAGTTTACAGTACTTCAAGCTACATTTAGTTGAAGTATTTTACTCACGTGTAAAAATATATTTCAGAGAACTATTTCCTTTATTATCCTCGAATGAAAATATTTCTTTTTAAAAAGCTGATTAATTTTTCCTCATTGAATTAAAAAGCTGTTTTAAATCCTTTGTCAACTATCAGGTACTTCAATCTACTTTTGAGGGAAGAACATTGCTTATACCGTTAGAGTTATCTTAGTGTTAACCTTTTTTTTATTATTATTCCTCGATTGTAAATACTTCAATTTCCTGTTTTCCCAAACCTACAGAAACTGCATTCAATTCACCGTACAGTATACACTTTTTTCTGAGTAAATTTAAAATTAAAAAATTTAAAAATAGAGGTATTTGTAGTCTTCTGCAAATCATGGCTTATCATCAATATTGTATGGAGTCTTCTATAGATATGCCGGTCGGTGAGGCACGTGTAATTCTAAGCAAGACATCCTCGACTAGAATGCTCCTCAGAAAGGGGGGGGAGGAGTACACTACTCAAGTGTTTGCACGAGGCAAGAAGTGGGCTAGCCTAGTGGTGTCGGCGGGCTATCAATCATCCTGGAAAACGCGGGAAAAACATGAGTTTCCGATTACATTCTTCAACACTCCCGCACAAGGACATTCCCGAGTCATCCTTAGCCCAAGTCCATCTCACCTTCAAGATAATTGAGTTCAAATGGAAGAGTTTTTGACCTTAGAGGTTATGAGTAAATTTTTTTTGTTGGGGTTTTGTCAAGGTAGATAATTTAAAAAAAAAAAAAAAGGGTTTTTTAATTACCTGCCGACGTTTCGGCCTACCTTGTAAGCCATCTTCAGGGCTGTTGAAATGCAACGTCATACGAAAAAACATAAAAAGATTAAATCACTTACATTATTATTACATATAATTGCCGTAACAATTCTAAGGCAATTCCATGGAATAATGTAAATACATCATTTAAAGATTTTAGTTTCTATGCTATTCTATAAAAAAGAGTGTCCCATTCAACATTCGAAATGGCATTCCTAAATATCTTTCATAATTTTTTTTTTTTAATATTATA
>KZ807040.1:102390-125108 GCA_000696205.2 Oncopeltus fasciatus
CCCCCCCCCCCCCCCTCCCTATATATTTTCCACTTTCCTCTCAATTAGACCATTTGATTATTGTTTTTCTTTTACTCACTTTTCTCTGTATGAACATTCCATTTAAACTATCACTACTGCCTTTCATTTCCCCCATATTTACCCCAAAAGCACCCCTTCATTCACTCCTCCCTTCCACTCCTCACACACACAGAGAGAGAGTGATAGTGCCAAGCGGTCACGCCACATACTCTGCAGACCCACGCGAAATCCCATCACTGCCTAAGTAATTGAAGGGTGTATCTGACCGTCTTCTTCTTTCTGTTTCCCAGGGTAGCAATCGCACTTCTTGGACTTCCGCCTGCCCTCCTCCTACTCCCATGTCCTAATTCCGCTTTCCAGATGATCCTTAAACTTCTGCATAGATCATATCTCTGTCTTCCTGATGCTTGGGCTCATAAATATATGAAACTATATATCCTGAGTTATGGGAAATCCCTAAGTACTGAGATGAGGGCATCAGGTTTATACTCAAATAAAATTTCATTCATAATATAAACATTAAAAAACTAATTTCTTTTCATTCATCCAGACTGTATTAATAGGAACAGATTTCCTTTAAGAGTAAGACGTTACTTCGAGCTGCTCCTTATTCGGCTCGAGGAGGAGACAAGGTTTGGAGGAAGGAAACAACTCCATGTTCCCTTCCGTAGTAAAGTTGGGAGGACGGATCCCTGGCCGTCAGAGACTCCTTGGTAATGAGATATCGGGGAAGGGTCGCGATAAGGAGAGTGGGCTCACAACTCTGAGCCTTGCTTGAGAGTTACTGCTCAATAGTTGAGAGCTGCAACTCCCAAGAAGTAGGAAGCTCACGAAGATTGGCTGCCATTCCAATTTCCCCACCCCCTGATTTAACTAATAAATTTAAAAGTCTAAGGTATGAAGTTACCACTATCTTAAGTTGTTCTTACTATTTTGGCTTCATCTTTTGGTATATTTAACGGGCAGGTCATTTATATAGTCTTTCTTCTCACAAAGTATTTTGAAATTTCTTAAATAATATCTTAACTAAAATCCCAACAACCGCAAAAAAGAATGCCTCTCTTTTAACAATTAGTAATTTCGCCTATTATTCCATTCTCCAAATAACGATATATATTTCAAGTAGGATTAATAGGATCAATAGTTTATATTTACATTTTGATATATAAACCGGCACCAAAAATTATCAAAGTAATATTGCAGGATTTTGACATCCACACCCTGTTTAATACAATCAACTTACTTCATTAAAACAGATAGTATTGTTTCCTGGCTACGTCCCCTCTCGCCTTCATGATAGCCCTTAAGATGGCTTACAATGTAAGCCGAAATGTTGGCAGATAATTTTAAAGTTCACATTTTTTTTTTAAATTTGTATTTCTTCGAATCTACCTTGACCGAATTCCAACAAAAAAAATCTAATGATAAAGAATATAGTTTTTTTTCAAAAATTTCATAAAAGCACAGAATCCACAGATTGATGAAAATGACCAGTAGGGAAGGAAATTAGTGTCTGCGTCCGAAGTAAAGGGGAAACACAATAGAATGGAGCCCATAATACCGGGACTAGTATTGCCTTTTAGAAAACAAAAATTAAGAAGGCAATATAAGATTAAAATTTAAATTTTAAATTATACTATAAGAAGCTTGCACCTTAGTTACATAAAACTTTTGCCAAATCTCACTCATTTTTAAGTGTCCAAAGAGTTTCAAAATTGAAGGGAATATGTCTAAAAAGAGCCTTCCTTTAATAAGGGGTTGTCTTTAAATTGAAAGGGCAGTCGGGTTGGTGTCCTCATAATCAGACAAAGCTGGCTCTTTCTCCGCGAGTCCTCTCTGCCCTTCTACCCATCCTGCCCGCTAATCCTGGAGCCTCCAGGGGCCAAGGAATTGTCTCCAACTTCCCTGAATTAAGTTCTCCAGACCTACTGAGGCTGCCTCACTTTATTTCAGTCATTTCCTACTTCTTCTACTTCCTTCTTCATTTTGTTTTATTTATCTTTTGTTTTTAATTGACTTAATTCATAATTGCTTGCACCATATATTTATATATTACAGATTTACTTTTGATTACTTTAATCAATTAATTAATTTTAAAGTTACAAAACTAAATATAATTGGTTTAATCAAATTTCTCAAATTTGGAGAAGTAGGCCAGTTAGTAAGTTCACTTGTCAACTTATAAGTATCGCCTTTTAGATGACTTCATTTGAAATAATTTTAATGAAACTAAAAAAAGAATAGTTTAATTGAAAACTACTTCCATTATAGAATGGAAACTATAACCATTATAGCTATGGTTTTAATCGCATTAGATATTTAAAGCCTGCTTCTAAATTTAAAGACTAAACTATATAATTTCGTCTTAATTTCAATACTTATCGTCCAATATCATTTACAGCCATATAAACATTAAATCTGATATAATTATTTATTAAAATTAACTAATTAAGCTATCGGTTACTATTCTTCTACTGAATAAATTGTATGCCACGCCAGAGTGAATAACTTACATTTTTCCTATTTCTAATATTTGTAAAATAAAATTAAATAGATACTTTTATTGGATAGTGAATAATTCCAAATTTACATTCTTATAATAAAATAAATTTAGAAATAAGTAAATTACACTCATATTAAGTATCATCTATTGAAACTGATAATGTCCTATAATATATAGATGAGACTCTGGTTTCATATTGCATACATTGGACGCATGTAATATAAATCTATGCCCCCCTATAACAACACTTAAGTAAATAATATTTATTTTAAATTGTTATTTCCACCATTGAATATATAATTTACTTATCTGCTTGAATCCGTCATCATTGCCTGTCATCCGCGTCCTAATGGCGAGCGATTTTGGCAGAGGACGGAAAAGCCTACGGCCCGAGTTTGCAGACCCTTGCCAAAAGTCTTTGCGACTGGGACACGGAAGCCAGCCTATGACGTCAGACTCCTATATACATATATATATATATCACTGCAGATGTAAAAAATATGGTTTTAAATACAAAAATCCATGTTTATTTCTCTGCAATTTTAAAAATAATGAAACCAAATTCAGTGATTAAGTTTTCTTTTTGCAAACTGACGGATGGGCTTGTTATTGGTTAATTTTTAGTTAAAATTCGATGGGAAGGGTGGTAGATTCAACAGGAGTCCAAAATTTATAACCGTTATGTCTTCGTCTTTTTTTTTTTTTTCGTCAAGTATAATTTTAAACAATTTAATTGCTTGTGAAATTCAATATTTTAAAGTTGTTAGTTTCTCCCACTTCACCTTCAATTGGCCAGGCAAGAGCAAATTTTAGTGGACACACCTCTTAGACTCATTTTTCACCGAAGCTTGTAATTTTATCCATCTTTAATGGGACATGGCAAATTCGCTTCGAATACGCAGCACCTGCGTGACGGGCTTCATTTTATTTTTTAGCACTAGATGTTACAGAAGTCGCCAACTGCGGACTTATCCACATGACTCCTTCGTCCTATTTTTCCTGGAGGACCTTCTTCTATCTTTTAGAGCTGTCCGTTATTTTCAGGATAACCCTCTCCTGCAATTTTAATGTATGAAAGGACTGGAATATATGACGACAGAACAGTTTTCCTGGCGAAAATGAGAATTTTCTTATCCTTTCTGCTGCTTTTATTTCTATATTTTTTTCATTAATTTGCCCTTCCTTTTATAAAAAAAAAAAAAGAAACATCCTTATACCAAAAAAAAACAACATAATCTGCGGATTTTACACTTATTGTGACAAAACCAGCCAAATGTAGTTTACTGGTATCATCTTAATTCCTTATTACTCTAAAACATTATTTTATTTGCAGGTTTATGGGGACCGTGATTTATGAAAGTGTATAATATTTCAAATTGGTACTTCCTGCAGTATGTGACAGGAATTTTCTTTAAATTTTGTCTGCACAAGTTAAAATCACACTCAGCCACTTTACTTGATCCCTTTTGTCTGTGGTAAATTTGTGGCCTACATTTATTTATGTCTTCAAAGTTTTGTGGATTATCACTCAGTGACAAATGCCCACTAATTTCTTGTTGTCCGCTTTTTTTTTGGTGACTATTCTTCTGTTTTAGTAGTACTTCAAAGAAGCGAGGCACTGTTCTTACCTATTTAACGAAAGCTGTAACCATATTTTGAGCTGACAAAACTCCCCTCCCCTCACCCCTTTAAGATTGACTGAGTTTAAGCTTAAAGCAGGGGCTCTTTCGTTATTCCCCCACCCCTCAGCTCGCCATCCCCCCTCCTCCTTTGCTTGCGACTCCCCTCCTTAAGTACCGCCATGCATATTTCAGATGGCTCATTACCCGCCTTTTCCCTCGCAGTCTTCTTCATCTTACTAACACAAAATCTTTTGTGATGACACACTTCTTTTTTTTTTTTTTTTTTAAAGACGAGGTTTTCTCAACCTTTTAATATATTAAAACTCCATGTTCCTTATTGAGGAAGTGGAGCTGATGTTTAGTTCTTGTTCAATTCAACGCTTATTTTATGGAATTAATTGGATTTTCAAATAAAGTTGAAGAAATTAAGGCCTAAAGAAAGAGGTTAATCCATACTTTTTAGCGAATTTAAAAGGACTGTAACTATTGAGATAGTTGTCAAGACACATTAAAAAAAAAAAATCAATATTAACTTCGTATCACTAGATACCAAAAATAATATGGTCAGTAAAATTTATATGTATGTATCAGTGTTTGTTAGTGAATGCACTATAGATTATGATTTTCAGGTTTTTTAAATGAATTCTAATAATTAACTAACTTTCGAATGTAAAACGAAATTCTAGTTTCTAGTTTAGGCCTGTTTCCATTTATCTTGCAACTAATATCAAAGATTTAAGAAAATATATGTAAAGATAACTTTTGTATGAGTGATGATGTCACAAATTTTTCTTGGATTCTGATGCTAGAATAGCCAAAGTGAAACAAGAATATGGGCACCATCTCAGTTGGAAGCTGTAGGAATTATCTACTGAAGAAATCCTTTTTCCTTTCCGCCGCAGGAACTCCAAGTTGTGGAAATTTCAACGTTGGGAGTCATATAGTAAAATCAGATCNAAATAATTACTATTTGAATAATAATTAAAATAATTAGTCTTACTTGGGGGTTTAGACTCGGAGTAAAGTGCGAATAGTTTGAGAGGTTATCTAAGGTGCCTCGGTGGTGCTGAGGTCAGCGCACCTACCCGGAAAGTAGGAGACCCGGGTACGATTCCCGGCTTAGGTAGTAAGATTTTTTTTTCTGGCTCCCTGTACATTTCTTGCAGTTACATATTTTCTTTTCTGTCTTTTGCAGGAGCAGAAACGGAAACTTTTCCACACGTCCGTCTGGGAATCTGAAGTCCAGCTGAAGAAACTTTACATACAGACATGTCGGAGACTTCCAGGCCACGGCTGCAAGGTCTACCAGGTTAAGGAGCTTCTCAGAGGAAAGACCAAGAAAAAGGTGGGCAAAAACTACTTCAATCACTCACCTCAACTGAGACATTCCCTCTATAGATTTTTCTGGCCTCGTGAGGGCACCCACTCCAGAGGTCTCTGTCCTCCCAGGAACCTCAACGACCATCTACTTCTTGACGCCCCCCCCCACCACCTGCTCCTGGCTGCCGCCAGTGGACGTTCCAGAGGGTACTGACCGCCACGGCTAACCTCCTCCGTCCTTCTGGCCTAAAAGAACCAGTGAAATCCTTCAATCAGTGCCCCTCCTAAAAATAGTGAATTTATTTTTAGATCTTTTGAATTAAAATCCCTCCCAAAAACATTTATAAGTACTTTATTATGATATTTTCATCAAAAACCACATATCATTGGGGTAGCATTGAAAACTCAGGAAACACAATATATAAATGTTAAAATAGAGTTGTTTTTTTGCCGTAGATATTATTATTAGATGTTTTTTGGGGGGAGTTCGGTCAAGGTAGATCCAAAAAAATACAAATTTAAAAATGTGTATTTGTTCAAATTATCTGCCAACGTTTCGGCTTACATTGTAAGCCATCTTTAGGGCTATGATGAAGGCGAGATGGGACGTCGTGTCAGCAATGTCACCTCCCATTCGAGTCATGAAAATGGGATCTTAATATATCTTTGAATCTGCTTCAATAAGTTTTTATTGGTTTTTTAATTTATTTTAGATGGGATTCATTTCTAAAAATAAATCAAGGACCATTAAAATTAATTTCTAAACATTTTAGTGCCGTTTTGTCTACTATTTTTGAGCCTTGTCTATTTTTATTTTATTTTTTTTTCTGCATTTTGAGTGGGACGTAGTTTTATTCAGGTTTTTTCGATGTAATGTTTTATTGTTGTTTTAAATAAAACCAATTATTCATACTAACGTAAAGAAAAATATTGAAAAGGGCATAAAATTTAAAACTTTCTAATAACCAATATGTTTATTTTTAAAGAAGGAAGTGAGGCGCAGGGGCATTGTTGCATGAGCGATGGTATCCGTTCGGGTTTCTCAATCCGGGTGCTGCAGGTTGAAAACCTGGCCTGGGCAAGCTTTTATCTTAGAATAAAAGTTTACCTAGAGCCATGGATGTTTAGAACAGGGCGACTACCTGTAAATAGCCACCCCCTCTCTGACACTAAGTACTTCAAAGGGAGGTTAAATAACTGATAAAGGTGAGCAACCACTGATCTCATTAGAATTTCGCTTATTGGATTATGGACACTGAAAAACCTAAATATCTGGTGGTAAAAAATTCTTAATGAATACATTAGGAATGGAAAATACAATTATTAGATAATTTTAGTTGGGGTTCGGTCAAGGTAGATCCAAAAAAAAAGAAAAGAAAATTAAAAAAAAAAAATTTGTAGCTCTTACATTGCTTTCTACATTCATACTTTTGACATCACATTACATTATGGTAATTCAGTATTATAATATTGTCAATTATTATTGTATTCTCATGACATTGTATTCCTACAGCCCTGAAGATGGCTTACAATGTAAGCCGAAACGTTGGCAGATAATTTTTTTTCTTTTTTTAATTTGTATTTTTTTTTTTTGGATCTACCTTGACCGAACCCCAACTAAAATCATCTAATAATAATATCTACGGTCAAAAAACTCTCCTTTTGGAAAATATAATGTTTTTTGTTGATCTGTAAGGGGAGAGAACAGCCCTTGAAAAGAGTTCCACCCCTATGTAATCCCCCGTGATATGATGGATAGAGAACTGCATTAGCTCGCCTTTTAGCCCTGTAATTCCTATGTAGCGCTACTCTTTACATCTCACGCTCTGTCTCCCTCCTCGCCTCCCGCCACTCCTCCAGGTTCCTCCTCCACCTCCCCTCCTCGCTTACACCATATCAATTTCACTAATGTGATTCCAACCCCCCCGCCTGCATCCCTCCTTTTCTGCCCCTTTGGGCGGAGGGCTTTTCTCAAATTTCTATGTTAGCCCTCCTGAACTACTCCCAAAGAGGGGAGAGTATGTGCTCAACAGTTAGGAACAGTATCCATGGAGATGGATGTATCCTAACAACAAAATGTTTTTTAAAGTTGATTTTTTTTTGTACTAAATCATAGATGTCGTTCCCTAATGTCTGTTCAATCTCATAATGGTCTAAGATACTCGTAAGGGTACTGTGCGGAGATGAACACTCTCTTCAGTCACCTGTCACCCTACTTACCCGGTCACCTGAAGCTCAGTCTGATTCTGGTAGGACTTGTTAGGAATTATTAGAAATGGGTTTTTTTTGTTTGTTTATTTTTAATGGCGTGAACCTTTGGTCACTAACGGCAGGCAGATATTTTTAGAAGCGGAGAGATATTTTCAAGAAGAAGAATTTCTTAGCAATAGGTCTTGGTGAGGTATAATGAATTGTTAGTATACATAGTAAATGCATAGTATTTTCTTTGTACTTGGAAACTCTGAAATTTATAAGAAAGAAAAAATTTGAGAGAGAATGGAAAAGAAGCATACTGAAAATGCATCTAGATAAGATTTAATAGCCTGCCCTCTTTCAGAAAGTTCATTACAGAGTTGATGACTTTATCGTCATCCAATAGAATTTCGTCTAGAGTCCCATTTAAGTTATATTTCTTCCTTCATTATAATTTAGGCACTCTTTAAATATATGTTTGATGGTAAGAAGTTGTCCACAGACATCACAAATGGGTGGGTTATCCTTTGCCATTATATAGCCATGAGTAAGTCTTGTGTGTCCTGTTCTAGTTCTAGTCTGGCTAATACCACTTCTCTCTTACGGTCAGTTGACATGGAAGTGGACCATACCCTCGGAGTAGATTTTATCTCGCGTAACTTGTTGTCTCTGGTTAGAAATGTTTAAATTCCAGAAGCGAATTGTGATTAAATTCTTCGAAGATGGTCATTCACCAGCTTCAAGAAGCTTTTGGACGCCATGCACGGCGAGTAAGATCGGGTTAAAGCATCCGATAAACGGTTGAAGGGCATGAAAGAAGACAGTACTTGCTCACTCCTAGAATCCAGATCTGTGATGGCCATCTTTATCTGTACAAGGCGAGTCCCCTAAACTTTTATCAGCTGTTTCAAGATATGAGCGAGTGCAATGTACGTTTGCATTTATAGAACTGTCGAAGAATTGGGGAAGTCCTTCATTGCTGTCACGAAAGCAAACATGAGACACTGGACTGGCGTTCCAAGGGAGGAAAATCACAGAGAAGAAGTAGTTTTCAAATATAGGCAAAAGTGCAACAACCTTCTAAAAAATATTTGTGCATAATTTTTTGTGACTCAGGAGGCATGAAGAAAACAAATTTTGTGACTCATGAGGCATATAGATGTTTAATTCTGTGACTCATAAGGCATAAAGATGACTAATTTTAAACAAAGTATTACATAGAAGACCCATAACCTTGCAGTTGAAAGTCCATCGTCTATTAAAGAATAATTAGGAACAAACTAAACTAATTCATCAACATCTTAGTTGGTGAATATTTGTATTTGAAATTTCCATGTTACGCATAATTTTTCTTTTATGTATAAAGCAATCCGCATATTAAAATAAACTCAATATTATAAAATGTACAGCGGAAAAACATTTTATTTTCATTTTAAAGTAACCCTCTCCCCCTACAATCCATCCAATTTCGCGCAATAATTAACTCAAACTTACTTTTTAGTGACTGTGACAAGTTCCAGAGCTTTTATACACACGCAGAGAAAAAGGGGGAGTTGGCGGTAGAGTAAATTTAATTATTTTCTATGACATCATAATTAAAATTATTTCTGTAACATAATTTATAAAGAAAAAAAATTAAGTCTATTATGTTCTTAAGAAAGTCGTCTATTAAAGAATAATTGTAAGAATCTAACAATAAATAAATGTACAATACTTGCATTTCATTTTTTTTATATTACTTTTAAATGCATTAAATTAATAAATTTATTATTATACCAGTGTAGAGCCAATTTTAACAATGTTCTCTTTTTTTTAATGGCTTCCCCAGATTTTAAGATCAAAGTAGTCATTTATTATTGTCCGTTTTTATGAAACATGAGAAATCTAGTTATTTTCTGTAGATTTTTTTTTGTCGGGGTTCGGTCGAGGTTGATCCGAAAAATACAATTTTAAAAAATGTGTTTTTTTTTGTTTTTTCTTATCTGCTGATGTTTCGGCTTACACTATAAGCCATCATGAAGGCGATAGGAGACGTCATCAATCAAATGTTCGGATCAAATGTTCATGAATGAATATAACTCTCCATTGATCCGGTTATTATAGTTGATTCTGACTGACAGATATTTTTTTTTTTTTTTTTTTAAGTGTGAAGATATTTAACATGTGTGGAAGATTGAAGTAATATGGGTGAGCGATCACCTAAAGTTCAGTGTTTACCAATCCCACCTTACTCTTTGGGTTTTCTCTTGAATGCATTTGTTTCTTTGCAAGCTCCTGATCCTTTTTCGTCTCTTTTTGGAAGACATATCCTGATTTATATGATTCTTTTGTGCCATTCTTTCTTACTGGAGGGGGAAGGAGGGTCCTACCTAATCAGCCAATCTTGAAATCCGTTTCCTCCTGTCCTTCTGCCTTCCTTTTCATCCACTTGATTTTTCAAGGCTCTCCGTGGGTTTTCTGCTACTCTTATCAGAGATTTATGTTGATGAATTCTGAATGATATCTGTTTTTGCTTCTTTTTTTTAAGATATTTCTTCTTGATTTCCTTACAACGGATCTGCTAATGAAGCAAATAAGTGACTTTTCATTGAAATGGATAATTCAAAAAGGTTCAAATTAATGGGTAAGGTAATTTGTAAAAGTGATTAGAAGAAGTGATGTTTTTGAAGGTCATACTGCTGGCTATGCCCCAAATATTTTAGGCGCCTAACCTGATTCTGCTGTATTAATTCCTGAAAGGATACGATCCCTATACGATCAGGCTCTGCCTTGAAAATTTGATTGCGGCATATGGTCACCAGCCAGGGTCCGAACTTAACAGCTTGGAACAATCTTAAGTATAACTACTTAGGCCCCTCAGACGCTTCAACATAAGCGTCAACAATAAGCTCCCTTTGTGGAATTCTTCAACGGGATAAGAAACACGAATTTCACTCAGAGTTGAATAAGATAATTCTGAATTCATTTCTGGTGGGAACATATTAATGAAGTGGACAGGCACAGAAAGCCGTCGGTCGACAATTGCATTAATCATTTCAATGTTCGAACAAAGAGCGATGGCCTCATTCCGGTTTGTGAAAAAAATTAAAAAATATACTCGCACCAAGGGGCAGCGGAGATCATTGAGCCGAGAAAGATTATAGCTCACTAACCAATAACTCTATAATTTATTTGTAAATATTTTTGTGGTAATTAATCTCACGTAAATTTTAACAATTTTTTGTGCAAGGGAATAGAATAAAAATCTAACTGTCCTTAAATAAAATTCTGTTCCCTTGCACTAAAAATTGTTAAAATTTATGTGAGATTAAATACCACAAAAAAAATATTTATAAAATTAAAATTGAAAAGTTAATAGCGAGAGTCATTTCAACAGCTTGACAATATCAGCTCCTCCTAGTATAAGACGATATATTCGTCGGCCTCGGAGGTTAGACTCTCGACACTAGTGCGGGGAATTTGATAACTTATCAGACTTGTCATGTTAGCATAAATGGTAAATGCACCGGCCCAGATAGCAGGAGATATCCTGGCTGGGGCAGTTCGATTTTTTATTCTGTTCCCTTGCACTAAAAATTGTTCTAATTTCTTTGGTTTTCAACCAAAAAAAAAAAAAAAAATTCGTCAACAGGAACTCCGTAATTAACCAAATTTCCCATGTCTCATTAATGATGTACTTAAACAAGAATGTTCGAAAAATTTTTTATTCTGTTCCCTTGCACTAAAAATTGTTCTAATTTCTTTGGTTTTCAAACAAAAAAAAAAAAAAAAAATCGTCAACAGGAACTCCGTAATTAACCAAATTTCCCATGTCTCATTAATGATGTACTTAAACAAGAATGTTCGAAAAATCATATTTTCTAAGCCGCAGAGTGGGAGAGCGCATAAAGGAACAACCACTAAACGTGGCCAGAAAGGAACGGTGAGGAAAGTACTGTCATCCTAGTTGTAATAGTCCGACTTTGAGGGGAGACACCGTTCTACAACGGAAGGAGACACCAGAAGAATTAGGGGTTGTAATAAACGAACCTGAGCTCTGAGTTACCATACTTCCTCTACTGTAGGGGTAGTTGGTAGAGTAGAATTTGTGCTTTTTGACAGGGGTGGAAAAAATGTCATTCCTCTAAAGTTATGTGCCCCAGTTAACTGTTCGCCCTTCGCGCCTCTGAGGTCGGGACGGGACACCTCTCTCTTTCTTGGTATGTCTGCAGACAGCCGAGAGCCCTCCCGCCGAAATCCCTTGGGAAATCCAGAAAGGGACACTGTAAGGGGACTCTCTACCTTTAGCTAGGGGTTGGTTCGTATGGGAAGGGTGCAGAAGTTAATTTATTTTTTAACCCATATTTTTGGAACAATTCCATTTTTTTTTTGCGATACACAGCGTCATAATTAAGGCTGATATTCACATTAATTACTTGTATCAAAAATAATTTACATGCTTCCGTCCACTGGTATACTTATATCAAGTCTTATAAAATTCAAAATAATTCTTTAAGTCTTCCTGATGGTCAAAATCCCACCCGAACCTAATATTGCCACTCTATTGTTTTAAATTAAAAAAAAAATATCATATATGACCAATCATTAACGCCAGGGAGATATTATTAGAAGTGGGAAGATATTTTCAAGAAGAAGAATTTTTTAGCAATAGGTCATGGTGAGATGTAATGAATAATATGCGAATATCTGTATGTACATTGTAATTTATTTGTGCTTGGAAACTATGAAATTTGTAAGAAAGAAAAAAATTGAGAGAGAATAGAAAAGAAGCATACTGAAAATGCATCTAGATAAGATTTAATAGCCTGCCCTCTTTCAGAAAGTTCATTACAGAGTCGATGACTTAATCGCCATCCAATAGAATTCGTACAGAGTCCCATTTAAGTTATATTTCTTCCTTGTTTCTTTATAATTTAGGTATTTCTGTAAATATATGTTTGATGGTAAGAAGTTGTCCACAGACCACACAAATGGGTGGGTTATCCTTTGCCATTATATAGCCATGAGTAAGTCTTGTGTGTCCTATTCTTTCTCTCTAACACATACTTTCTCTCTCTTACAAGATAGAAAATGAACTAATGGGACGAAAAAAAAAGCTAATTTGTTAGAATTATTATAAAAATATCTGAGCAATAACTATTTCCTTTGTCTTTCTACAGGGTGATTTTTATGTCTACAATAATAATAACAAAAACATTTGAATTTTTAATTCTATTCTTCCTTGACTTATTTGTTTGATTTCAGCCATTAAAGAACTCATTTAACTTTCTTTACAGAAAAAAAAAAAATATCGAATTTGGTATGTTTATTTTAAAATTTTCTGTTAATACAGGGCAAATAAACAAATATATATATAAAGAGAAAGAGATAGAGAAGAAGGGGTCCCGAGAATCCCTCAGGTCATTAATAACTCATCCACTGTCAATAGAGTATCATGGACCGTTCACTCAGTAGCCCAGTGCTATATAATATATATATATCATATATAATGTATATATATATGTGTTTGTGTGTGTGTGTGTGTGTTTTTATTTATAATTTATACAATTATTAAGTGCAACCTGTGGTGGAGTAGTTGGGGTATGTAAATCTGATGCTAGAGGTCCTAGGTTCTAATCCAAGCCCTTTTTCTGAACTTTTAGTTCCAGACTTTTACCTGAGAGTGTTATTGGCGCTAGTGTTGCGGCGGTAGACTAGTCTGGTACCTCCCGAAGTGCTCTAGGTATAAAAATGACGACAGCTCTCAGGATAGACGAGGTCCGTCAGTCCAAAAATGAAAATTCATCTAAGAGTAAATGGTACAGAAAATCAGTGGTCCTCCAACGCTAGTAGCGTAGGAAAATGAGTAGGAGTGATCACTTTTGTCCAGAAAAAACTTCCAAATCACACATGTGTGTTAAACTAGCAATATTTCATTTATGAGGGTAAGAAAATCAGATATAAATTTCAATAGGCGGATAAGGTCACTCGTGTCTATTAAGCCAATCGAAAAAATCTACAAAAAAAAATTGTATAAAATTTATTAGGATTATTGTAAAATTAATTTTTTTTTTTTTCAAAATCTTGGATCATATTACCGGCATGACTTTATGTACGGAATTAAATCTGCCAGAGGAAGTTATATTTCTCATGTGAAGCGGTGACTTTTGAGTAGCGCCCATGGAAGTTAGGGTCAGCGACAATCTCTGAGGGGATAAACAAATTGAAATAGAAAGCAAGTATCTCTCGAGAAAGACAAAGAGACTGATATTTTATTTACGCAGCCCCCCCAACCCCTCGGCAGACGGACGAAATCCTCTCATCTCTTCGTTAGAACGTCAGCTGACGTTCTTCCATCTTCTTCTGTTCCCGCCAAAAAAGAGGGAATCAGCTGATATTTCCTCAACAAACTGAAGCGTCTCTGTTGTATGTAAGCTCTTCCTTGACACTGCTCCAGATCCTCTCTGTAGGGAAAATACACATTCAGAATTTATTTGTTTTCCTCTGTGTGTCTCTTTCTCATTTTACCTCTGTCTCACTCTCTTGCGCCCCCTGGTTCCATGAAAATCTATCTCTTCTCATGAAAACTTTACTTAATATTCCCATAAAGTAATACAAAATAGCGCCATTGCATACATTAAGTAATACATTATACGTCTTTCAAAATGAGGCGGTCAACCTTGTCCCTTACGTGCTACATTCGTTTTTAAAAAAGCTCAGAAATACTTTAAGCATTCCTGGGTATCGCCTTTTTTACATTCTTACATAAATATGAAAGTAATAATATAAATTTTCGTTTTATTCCCTCCAACACTTGACTGATTTATTGCAGAAAATAAAATTATTTTTTTAATTCAATATGTTCTGTAGTGAAAATTATTTTACCTTGGAAGCAGTAAAAAAACACTAATTCGCACTACAAGTATTTATTTTTATTTTTACTTCTTAACAGCTGAGCGCTTTTAGAATCAATGATCCCATTCTCAAAGTCATAGGAAAATATAAACAAAAATACTATTTTACATTATACTTTAACAATCATTATAAAATTTAATTTAAAGCGTATAATATATAATTTTATAGCTGATTGTCAAAGTATAATGTGAAATAGTTTTTGTTTTTTTAGTTTCAGTAGCTTTAAGAATGGGATTGTAACTTTTTATTGGTCTCGGAAGCGCTCAGCCGTAAAAATCTAAAATACAAAAAAATACCTATAATGCGAATTTATATTTTCCTTATTGATTCCTTGTAAAGTAGTCTTAGCTAAAAAATATATTGAATTAAATTTTTTTTTTATTTTCGGCAATAAATCAGTCAAGAGAGGTGTGTGTGTGTTTTTTTTTCTTTCGTGTCTTATTTTTTTACTTTTATGCACCTAATTAAATTATAATCGCCATTAAAATTATACAGCCCTTCATCATACTGAGAAATGTTTTATTTTAAATATCATTTCGATCGGTTAAATACTGAAACGTCTTCACTATTTTTTTTTTCTTTCACTAATTTTTTATTCCATAAATTCAGCGCACAAAATCCTTTCAATCCAAAGTCCCAGGTAAACGCTCCATATTATGTGTCCAACTCTACCCTTCATCACGACTTTAATATTCCTTTAGTCCAAGACCTCATCTCCACCCGCTACAAGCTCTTCCATAGTAAACTCCAATTTCATCCCAATCCATTTGCTCAATCCCTGTCGTCGGACTCCAATCCCCACAATCCTCCCCGGACTAAAACGGAGATGGCCTCGCGACCTCCTGGGCCTTAATGCCTAAACCATTTGGGAGTGGGGTCGATGGGCCCCTTCTCTCTGCAATATGAAATTCAATTGATTTAATTTTCTTTTTCTTTTTTTTTTGTTTATATGTATATTATATTAAGCCATCAAATTACAAGATGTTTATAAGCGGATTGTAATAAATGAAGATTATATATGTGTGTGTGTATGTATAAAGTAATATGGGTATTTAGGATTGGGGAGCTAGCTGTAGATCACCCCTTCTCCATCTAGTAGCATTTGTGTTTGAAAAGTAAAACCCTGGGATACTTGTTTTCTGGTATCACCTATCTTTAAGTGTTACTTATCGATAAAATCACACAAAATACTTAATTATCGAGTTTTATAATTTTTTTTTTTTTTTTAATTCTATAAAATGTTTGTGAGTTTGTAGGTGAGGGCAGTAAATATTACTCTAGTTAGCTTCATGGACGGTCTTTGCCTATTCATGGTGTGTGTGGTGCAGTGTACTCGAGAACGTCCCTCGTGGACCGTGGAATTCCGTGACCCCCACCGATTTCCCCCACCCCGCCAAACCACCCCTTAATTCAATTACACTGCAGAGAACGGACATTGCAGACGTGTCCGATTCGCCGTCAAACTTTTAAGCTGAAGGTTTATTAGAGAGATTTCGCCAAGGTCGTCTTTTCCTTTAAACCTGCCCATTATTGTAGTTAAATCACCTCTTGTCTTGATTACGACACTGCTTATTGAATAATTTCCTTCAGAACGAAGAAAACATCGATTTTACGTAATATAAAAGTTGCATATAAAAGGTGCATCGCTTTCTTACCATAAACATATAGATAATTATTGTATAATAGTTTAAGTTAACATATTTTCTCTGTATAACTATCCTTTTATTTAGTTATTAATAGCCCAATCCCTGTCTTCGGACTCCAATCCTTACAACTCTCCCGGACGACTAAAACGAAGATGGCCTCGAGACCTCTTCACGTCTATATTTATTGTGAGGGGGGTTCTAACTGCAAAATAACGTTTAATTTATTTTTATTTTTGTATAGATGTTAATTATACTGTATTATATCATCAAATTATAAGATGTCCTATTAGCTGAATGTAATAAATAAACAAAAATAAATTTTTAATATGAGAAACGTTTATATATTACTTATGTAATTACAAATTCACTTCGAAAAAAATGAAATAGAATACACTAAGCTCTGAATTATTGAAATTATTGTTTAAAAAGGTTTTTTTTTCAATTAATGTTATAATTATTTTGAAAAAATAGGATTTGTCAAGCAAAATATCGCATATTTGCTTTATTGAGCGCTAAAAGGGAAGACTTATTTAAATAAAAACTACTATGCTCCTCTCCCCTTCTCTCCTTTGAAGAAAGTTTTACGGGCGGGAAGGGTAGATTACTTCGGGTGAAAAAACAGTCGTAAAGGTTATTTTGCCGAGGAAATAAGTGTTTGGAAGTCGTCGTTCTTCCGATTAACATGCCATTTTTTAGGGTAAATGTGAAAATTATATCAGGCAAAGGATGAATATTTTCACTCGAATGAATATATTAAAATATGAATATTTAAGAATATTGTAATTAAAATTAAACCTTTAGAATGCATTTTTAAAGTTGAGTTCGTTTGTTGGCGTATGCATTTTCGACGTAGCAAATAATTGAGAAGTGGTCAGTAACCTCCACAGTTCGTACGTATATTTTTTTTCAAGGGAGAGCACTTTCGAGACTAATGCCTCATCCTCAGTGATCTAAGTTGGTCAGAGTTGAACTCACACAGACCTCTGGCTGTAACTACGTATCTTTTACCTCAAATCCAGTCTCTTTTGACATAATCTCAGTGTTTCGAGAACATACAATGGCTTCTTCAGCGGTTTAAGCATCTGTCTTTTATTACTTAGTACTATTCCTTTTAGCCATTGCTTCAGTGCGCCTTCACTGTTACTGTTGCTGAGGAGTGAATGTGTCTTGTCTCACACCTGTGATCTAGTTGGAGATACATTCCGATCTGAGAGTGGCCCCTATGAGACATATCTCTGACGGAATTAAATCGTCATGACGTGCCTTATCTAGTGTTTACTCACCTGTTTGTCGCTCTTCCATTATCTCTCAGGGGGGAAGGGTGGGGGCTAAATTGTGGAAACTCATTCCTTTAATGGGATCTGGGATTCGGCTATATTTACCCCACACCCCTACACTGATAAATCCCTTCTCATCCACGTATAGTACGTTTCGCAGCAAAGCTGTGGTGGTGTGGTCTACTCTTTTCTTTCTACATTTGACACTAAAAGATCTAATAAATAAATAACCCTGTGTCAAAATACATGTTATTAACTGTTTATAACTACTTTTCGGATCAAAACATANTTTTATATAACTTATAATATTATATTTCTTGTAAAAACATAAAAATTTAGGCTTGATTATTTAATTTTTTTATTTAGTTCTATTAGTTCATTTTCATTTTAAAAGTAGTTGGCAAGCAATGGATATGCCCTGTCTCTATGTCATAATTTCAAACATAGAAGACAAGATTGGTTGAGTAGCGATTATTGGCTGCCTTACAAATATTTGCTGTGAGGTTGCTCAGCCCATCCCCAGCCAGGTTGTAGGCCACCAGCACTAATGACGTCATAAACCCTCGTTCTGAAAACTACTTAGTTCAGCCTGTCATTGTGGGCAATTCGAGGCTTGTTTTTCAGTTATCTCTGTGTATTCCTGCCAGTCTCCCCTCTCCTCTCCTCAATATATCTTCTGTCGTTCAAACTCCATCAATTCAATTGATGACATCATAATTTCAAAACTTCGGGTTTACTGAAAGAATCCTTTTATATACGAGGAATTATAGTATGACATGACATTGCAGTTTATAAAATCTTGTTCTTTGTTCATTGATTTAATTATAGATATTAAAATATGACAAAAATTTACACTAATTAAACAATTAATGCAAGAGTATAGTATGGTTATTGAATTTCATATTAAGTTCTAAAAAAAAATTGTAATTTTGTAATTTTAATTTTGAATATTATTCATTGCTACAAACTAAGGACTCATTTCTTAAACACTTCTTTCTTTCTTTTTTTTTTTTTTAAACTTTAACAAAAAATCGTCGTTAAAGGAAGATTGAAATAAAAAATCACTTTAAAGGCGGGTTGAAAAAACTTCTAATCACCAAGAATCAACAAATCAGACGTCAAAATATATCTCTGGGAATTTTTTGTTTTGTTTTGATTTGAAATTAGAATGTTTTGTTATTCTATTAAATAAGCGATAAACTTATAGAGTAAAAGACAAGATTTTTTCTATTACTCACTTTAATATTAAGCTTATCACATTATAAGAAACATAAAATACCTTTAAATAAACTTAAGAGAATGGAATCTGCCTCTAGCATGACAAAAAATGATCAACACAAATAGGAGTAATTGAGTAATTTAATTTCATCGTAAAAAATATTTATATTTTTTCTCTTTTTATGTTTTGTAAACATTTTTCTAACAAATTGAGTTTTAAATGTTGTTCTTAGGGGTTGACTTACCCTTATGAGATCCGTTTTTGTATCGCAAGCCTGACTGCTGCATGTATCACAACATATGTGCTGAAAAGTTTTTTTTTTTATTAAACCTACTCAGTGCTATGGGTTTTCACAATAGATTAGTAAACAGCCTCTCCCCCCGTAATTCTAAGGGTTGCATGGAGTCTTTCTAAACCCCCTCTCCTTTTAAATGACTAACAAAAACCCCCAGCAGTTTATTAAAAGTTGCTTGTTTTAATTATTTTAAAAATTACGGTCGCTAGAATGCTAGATTTATTTTGATATATATGAATTATTATGATTCCTGTCTTTTATTAACTAATTTATAGTAAATATGTTGAAGGGTGTTTATAGGGCGTAATAACCTAGAAGTTGATTGCCCTCCATTATGATCTACTACTACAACTACTATATGAATTTACATTTAATTTTTATTGGATTTTATTTCTTAGCTTCTTCTACGCAGGTGTAGAAGAATAAAAGAAATTATTAATTAAAGTTGCTTTAAAAAAAACAACTTGATTTTATTCAGGAAATATCGTAGTTATTTCGCCAAAATCAGTAATGGCGGTTAGGAAATTCTAGTAACCATTATAGTTGTGACGGGATCCATGAATTTGAATTTCATTAATTTATTAAAATATCTATATTTTTTAGTGGCAAAATTTGTCAAGTGGAAATGCTAGAGTTTATGTTGTTGTTTTTCTAGAAAAACTAGTTTTTCGTTGTTTTTTCTTATAATCTCAACTTTGAAAATTTTAATAATGCCATAACATGGAAGTAAGTACTCGTGCGTGGTGTATATATGGTAAATTTTTAAACTTTACTATTTATTTATCTAAAACAACATAGTAGCCTTCATTCCTTAATGTATTAACATGTATGTTATTATTAACATGTATGTTTTGTTTCAGTTGATAATTTAGTAACTTTATCCTGAGATTAAATTCAAGTTTCTTCGTAAAACTGTTTGAACGTTGAAGCTCTAGCAATATAATGAGTTAAGATCTTTTGGAATATTATTGTTGCTAGATGAGTAAGTTCAGGAGGCCATGGAATTCTCAACAGAGGCAGACGTCATATTTTATTCAGGGATGGGAGTTGGAGAAGTAGGTGGCGGGGCCTCTATCATTCTCTCTCTCGCTCTCTCTCTCTCTCTCTCTCTCTCTCTCTCTCTCTCAATCTTTTACGCTCTCTCACTATCCCCCTTGCTCACTCTTTCTCGCACCCACTCTTTCTGTACTTTCTTCACGTCTGATCTTTGACAATCTCTAATTCCCCCCCCCCCTCTCTCTCTTTCTTCCCTTAGTCTTTTTCAGTCTCACCCTCAATCCGGTCGTGTCTCACATCTCTCCCCCTCTCTATATTTTCCGTTCCACTACGGTTTCTCCCAAGCCCATATCAATCTTTCCTACACTCTCAATATATCTTGAATTTATTTTCTAACTTTTCTCGTCCTTTATGTCTCTTTGTCTGGATTTCACCACGACTTCTTTCTCTGGCTAAAATTTCCTCCTGACCCCCTTTCTGACTGACTATTAATCATTCTCTCCCCGCAATATATTTTGGGCTAATAGAACGTCTACTGTCTCTGAAACTCCTTTCANTCTTCTCATTCTTTTTTCTCACTGACCACCTCCCACTCTTTATGCATCTCATCCCTCCTTCCCCATTTCTTCCCTCCCATCTTCTCATTCTTTTTTCTCACTGACCACCCTCCCACTCTTTATGCATCTCATTCCTCCTTCCCCACTTCTTCCCTCCCTTCCACTCTTTCTCTCTCCCTGCCACTTAATCATACACTTTGCATCCTTCCTTTCGCTCCCTCTCACTTTACTTCCTTACAGACCATACCCCCCCCTCCTTCCGGATACATCTCAATCCCTCCTTCTCACATTTCCTTTTTTCCCACTTATTCGCTCCCTCCGCCCTCTTCTCTCTCCTTCGACAGGGAAATTGGACGTATCAAATTCAGTTCTACGAAACTCCTCTCCTGTAATGAAGTGTCTTTCACTTGAATCTTCCTCAACAATATCTTATTTGTGTATTTCAATTATTTTTACTTCAATATCCCTCATTTGAAGGCATATTTACTCTGGCAAAAATAGAATGCGACGTATTGTCATGCTCTTATTAGTTATTTTATATTTATCGCTGCTCCCATATATTGAGGCTCCATAAATCATTTTTTTCATTCGATCTTTTTACGGCTCTCACTCTCTTTTTTTCTTAGTAAGTACAGCTTTTGTCTAATTATGTTTCTCTCATTCATTATGTATTTCGTTAGTCACGACTTAAGTTCTTTGTTAATCTTGAGTTTTACACAAACTCCCAAAACTACGACTCACCAGTAATAATATGTAATATATCACATTCACTGTACTTAATTTATACTCTTATGAACATCACAGTCTCTCTTAATAGTACATGAGAGTGGGTTGATGTTTTTCTTTGAAAATATAACTTTCGTATGCTACTGTAAGATTAGATCAGATTAGCTTTTGGATTCCTATTTAATTATCTTTATCTTGCTTGATTTTACTTAGATATGTGAAATCAAGAACGAAATTGAACAATTATGAGTTGGGGATCATCTGAAATTAACCTAAAAATATTTTTTTGTATTTATAATAATAACATGCAGTTTATAGCTATGAAACTGGACACAGATATTTTTAATTTGTAAAATATATAATTGACATGACTTACATTTACAATTTGAAAGCAATTCTTCATCAACTAAGATGATAGTATTCCATAAGCTTGGCCCTGGCACACTTGGCTATAAGTCGGTTCTGGATGAGCCTATTCATACGTTGAACAGATAAGGTCGGATGTGCGAGGACTAATTACAGGACGCTGTGTGCTGAGAGATAAAGGTGGCGTCTATGGGTTTAGTCCAGGATGCAGCGAGCCCTTGCCCATTGAACTTACAGAGGGGTAGGCACAATATCCACCGCCTGTGACGTAATAGTTACCGCATACCGTTCTCATTCTCCTTCCTCTATGGAAAATTGAGCTCTGATTAACAATGCCTTCTAGAGAGTAAATCCGGCTTCCTTGTTGCGTTCAACAGACAGATTATTTGCCAGTTTCTTTTATTTTGGCATTATGAAATTCAAATGTTTAATTTGCAGCTAATAAGGAGGAGATAATCTTGACTTGTTGTTTTTTATTTCAAAAGATTTAATAATAGCTTAATATACCTCTAATTAAAGATGATATCTGAGCAAAGATTGTTGATGAACAAGTACTTCTTGATTGAAATATGACCGTTAATAATAGTAATAGTTTTTTTTTTCCAATCGCGCTCGATTTTACTAAATCTTTATTATACTTTTATATGATTTTCTTCTGAAACTAATTAGATTCCAGCCAAATAGGCCCTCACAATAGGCTACTATTACTATTATTTCTTAATTCATTTTTACTAGTACCTCCAGCTATCCAGCAAATATGGAGTTGTGAGAGCTTTTCTATCCTACTATTCAAGTATTTCTTTTATAGCTCCACAGCAAGATGGCGGCCATAAGTCTCTAAGAATCTTCTATCAAATTGATGTTTAGATGGTTTTATACTAAAACATATTTTTCATGACCATAAAACACACACATTGAATCCAGGCGTACTCTTTGTCTATTTACTTTTTCTTTTAATATTATTTTTGAATTTAGGTACATTGGTATATGTCGATATAAGTGTTTCAGAGTTACTTTATCTTTCAAAGAAATATTCTCATTATTTTACACAATATAGGTAATTATATATATATATATATGAGG
>KZ807040.1:139804-159592 GCA_000696205.2 Oncopeltus fasciatus
CCACACTTTTGAGGGCCAAACCCATGACTTGGCCTCCAGGCTAATCAAGGGTGAGAATTAAAGGAGCAAAAGGGTATCCCTACAGCCCACGAGCCACTTGTCATCATCTTATTTACATTTATTTTGCTTGTTATTTTATATATATATATATATATATATATTTTAGTTAAGTATTTTTTAAACTTTTTACCTTTCATTTAAGAAAACTTAGTTATTACATATTTTTATTTTTATTACAATGTAATTATTTAAAGTTTGTTAGAATACAATTATTTACATGTATACAAAAATTATATTTATATGTCTTTTTTTTTGTTATTGTTAGCCTCCCTTTCAACCACTTTAAGCTATTGGGGGGAGGGGCTATCTACAGGAAGCCACCCCGTTCTAAATATCTATGGCACAACACAAACTTTTATTTATAGATAAAATGGACCCAAAGCATGAAAATTGCGAGACCTAAATTGATCCCCGAATTCCTGATAATCCTTTCTTCATAAAACTTTACTTTTGTCAATAGGAATGTTTGTAGAAGAAGGATTTAACCTTTAGGGATATAAAGTTATTTATTGCATTTTGAGCTCAAATGAATTTTTTTATACTATAGGGCTAAGAACTTGAGGGGAAGAAAGGAGGAATTTGCTAAGTTTGGATAATGGGTATAATTACCCATATCATGTATAATAATAATATAATTATTATACATGATAGAGAAAATGGAGTTATAAAGTTTGTAGATTTTTAGTAGACCATAAAATTAGGAGAATGAAATAAGATTATAAGAAATGAATCTATAGTATGTGTTCTTGTTTATATATGTTGTTCTTGGTCGCATAGTTTTTTAATATGAGTAAACAGTATGATGGGTGCAGTGCAGAGTCTCTATTGTTGTTAGTAGGAGTGTATGTTGTTTCAGGCAGTATAGTAAACATTTCATTGTCATATTCAGTCCTGTCCCTAATGACAGTTTTGTTGCCTTTGTCAGCTTGAATTTATTATTATATTTTTCTATAATTTTTTAGTAAATTATTTGTACTGCATTCTGAGAAAAATTCTGTGGAAAGTAGGTAGACATTGGGTTTGAAGGAATTAAGCTGGTTAGTTATGATATTACTAACTCAGAAGCATGACAGCCCTCTCTCCTCTTCACTGATGATGTATGATGGGAATCCCTATGTATAGATTCTACATCTTTAACCAATTAAGGGATATTCAACTGACCATTTTGTAGGGAGTCAGAGGAGTTTGGGTCTACTTACTATTGGAGGAGAAGATGTGTACACTATCAGGGATTGTGGTTGGGTATGTTGTGAAGTTGTTTTTAATGTTTTTATCGATTCCAATTTTTTGAGTAAGTTCATAAGGGTTCAGTCTACTGCTCTTTTTCAGTTTCCCCATGGAGAGTAGGTGACAACTAACAGTATTTTTTGATCATCTCACTCCCTGGCAAGTTGGCGAGTACATTAAGTAGATTGGACTCAACAACTTTCTGCAGAACAACATTAATATCCATTAATGGTCACCCGGAGCCCTTCTTTTTTTCCAATGTCCAAATTTTTCAAACCAAAGCCTCACTGTGCACTAGTAATCGACATCTTCCCCTTCATATTTAATAAATTCATCTTTGACATAAATAACTAAATTGATATTAGATGATTTTAGTTGGGGTTCAGTCAAGGTTGATTAAAAAAAATACAAATTTTAAAAAATTCACTTTTTTTAAATGTGAATTTTTTTGGGGATCTACCTTAACCAAACCCCAACTAAAATCATCTAATATTAATATCTACGGTCAAATAACTCTCCTATTGAATATATAACTAAACTGAGGCTTTTTTTTAAAGAACTTGAATTGGATTTAACAAGCTTAGGGAATGTTCCCTAAGGGTCATTAAGTATTGGAAAGAATTAAATAGAATTAAAAATGAAATCTTTAATTTGATAAATTTTTTTGATTTGATAGTCATTTTATAAATCATTTTAAAACAATATCTTGAAGAAAAATAGTTGCAGCTAGCGGGATAATAAGATATATCTTATGGTTCTAAGTAAAATTCTGATAGTACATTAAATAGGTCTATTGTAACTTCAATGAGCAGTTCTGGGTTCTGAAGTAACTAGAAGTGCTACCTCTATTTACTTTGGTAAATGAAGAAAGAAAACTTTTCCTAACTGATTTAAAGTTCTTTTACTCTTTACTATCAATCAAAGTTGATTTGGGTTAATTTAATAAATTTTTAAAACATGTTATTATTATAGGTCTACAAAGTTGAAGCCCTTTTGGCTTTCCATCAGCGAGAAAGAGTCAGTACCAGGATTGGACTTCTTGTCTGCTGCACTTCTCTCTGTGGAGTATGAACGAGCACTTGGTAGAGCTCTTTCAATACCTGAATGCTCTGTGGTACCCTTCTTTGGCGCCTTCCTTCGAGACCTCCGTGATATCCTCTCTTCTACACCCAGCCTAGTTGTCCTTGCACCTGCTGGCGATCGAACCCATCTGGAGGTACACATGACTATAGAACCATCTGAGACATACTTTATCATTCTCTGTAGTAAATATTTTAAATACCACTGCTCTGTAGTCCAAAATTGTGCTTACTTGGCCAAAAATAATTTTAATTTAGGATTAATTTACTAATAGGATTAGGGCGCTGATAACCTCAGCAGTTGAGTGCTGTAAGTCCCCAATAAACAACTGCAGTGGATGGATCTGAGTGTTATTTTATGATTGACTGTATTATGTGTGTATGTACATTTTTATAAATGGCTTAGTGTGTGTTTATGTTTGAATAAGTGTATTTCTATATCTAAACAAAATATATTATATTATAAGTTACAATAATATATTTAACCTAATGTATGTACATTTGTGAAATATCCTTTTTCGATGTCTATATGAGCCATTTTAATAATTTGATTCCAAATTATCACTTTAAAACTTCAGACTAATACAGAGGTACATTTTTTCTTCCATGAAATAAAACTAATTAAGTGAGTCTTGAGAAAGGTGAGCAACAATTGAAAAAAAATATATATTTAATAGCTCCATATCTAGTCAAATGCCCAGGTCCCTATCAGTACTACTTTAGAATTGTTAGATTAGTTATCTTATTTAACTTTTGAAGGTTCTTCTTATCTTCCTATTCTATGAAGGTATTCAGTTTGTTGAAGTACATAATATGTTATGTATATTATATATTATTTTAATATAAAACTTTTTGTATTATAAAACCTTTAGGAGGCAACGTAACCTCGTGTATGGTTATCTGTGTATATGAGTTATTTAACTGTTAGTCAAAAATACTTTATATTTAACTGAAGGCAAAAATACGAATGGCCTTACCTATAATACCGAGAGCGATAGAAATTGTTGATGAATCATGGACATCTTACTTCATTAGATGGTGAAGTTTCAGAAAGCCTTAAAAAGGAACTGGCTCAGTTTAAAAGTACAGACAATCAAGCTTTGTTAATAATGTCTAAAAGTATGACAGAAGAAATGTTTGCGGAAGTGCTTATACTCGGTATTCGGTATAAGTACTCGATATAATTACTTGGTATAAGTACTCGGTATTCTCGGTATAAGTACTCGGTATGCTTGGTATAAGTACTTGGTATACTCGGTATTCTGTATAAGTACTCGGTATTAAATATTGATGTTTCACTTGAAGGTGAATTGTGCAAAGGATACATTAATGGAAAAGCTCATAGTTTTAAATTTGGTAAAAGGAAAAGAGCTGAAAATCCAGGACAAGTGATACACTCATATGTATGTGGTCCATTTGTAGCATCTACAAGTGGATTAAAATACTTTTTAGTTTTTAAAGATGACCGGTCTAGATTTAGGAAAGTATATTTTATGAAAACAAAAGATGAAGTATCTGAGAAATGAAAGGATTTTCTTATGGAAAGTAAAGTAACTGGACATAGTAAAAAATCCCTTTTATGTGATAATGGTGGAAAATTGAACAATGAAAGAGTGCAAAGTGTCTTAAAGTCACATGGCATTGAGGTAAAATACACTATGCCATATACTCCTTAACAAAATGGCAGTGCAGAAAAGGAGAATACATGGTTGAAGCTGCTAGAGCCCTTATTTATTCTGGAAAAAAATCATTGCCTAAAGAATTATGGGCAGAAATGATAAATTCAGCTGCTTACATCCTAAATCGAACTGGTGTGTCCTCTATCAAATGAAAATCACTCTTTGAACTATGGACTAGACAAACACCTTATATAAAACATCTACGAATAATTGGATCTATATGTTGGGTGAATGTTCCCAAGATTAAAAGGAAAAAAATTGATAAAAAGGCACAGGAAGAATTCCTATTGGGATATAATGAAGATAATGGATATAGAGTTCTGTCCCATAATAAGCTCATAAGATCCCGTGTTATAATATTTCAAGAATTAACTACTACACTTTATTACTGAAGATGTTCTTATTGATAAAGGGATTAATCAATCCATGATAAATCTTTAAATTTTAGAAGATGATTCGGATAATAATCAAGATAATGTACCGGTAACTAATCAATATGAAGAAAGACTAAATAATCATAAGGATGATGTTCAAGAGTCTGACGAGGAAGAGTTTTTGGGATTTTCAGAAGATTATTATGACTCAAAAATGGAACAAGATGATATCGTGTCTTGGAAAAGAGGCGAAAATCTTAGAGATTCATCCAAACTGAATGAACCCAAACATATAAAAGATTATGTCAACATATGAGACTGATGTCATTCCTCAAACATATAATGAAGCTAAGGAGAGTGAAGAAGCAGAACACTGGTCAGAAGCTATGAAACTAGAAATAAAATCTCTTGAGGATAATCATACCAGGACAATGTGCAACTTACCTCCAACTAGGAAAGTTATTCCTTCAAAATGGGTATATACTAAGAAGTATAATGCTGATGGATCATTGGATCGCTATAAGACCAGATTGGTTGTGAAGGGCTTTGCGCAAAAGAAGGGTCAGGATTATCAAGAAACCTTCAGTCTTGTTGCTAGAGGTACTATTATCAGAATAGTTCTTAGCATTGCTGCAGATGATAATATGCATCTGTATCAATTTTATGTCTCAACAACCTTTTTAAATGGTGAGTTAAATAAAGAAATTTATATTAGACTACCAGAGGGTTTCAAATTTAACCAAGACTGCAGATTGAATAAGAGCCTCTACGGTTTAAAACAGGCCCCCGGAACCAAAAGATAAATAGTTTCCTTGAAAGCCTAGGTTTTAAAACAAGCTCGGCAGGTCCATGCTTATATGTTAAAAATAATAATATGTATGTTGATGATGGATTAATAGCCTCATCAAGTAAAGAGGAAGTTGAAATGATTATTGCTAAACTTAAAACTCAATTTAGGGTCACAGCAAAACCAGCTGAATATTACCTTGGTTTTGAGCTCATTCAGAGTAAGGAAGGTATTAAATAAGTCAAAAGGCATACGTTAATAGGCTTCTTAAAAAATTTAAAATGGATGAGTGCAAGGCAGTAAGTACTCCCATCTTAAAGGATGGCAATGAGGAATCAGGGAAGGAAATGTTAAATAAATCCAAAAGGGACTTTCCTTATTGTGAAGCAGTGGGTTCTTTAATGTACCTAATGACAGAAACCAGACCTGACACTTCATTTGCTGTGAGTGTTGTATCCAGGAAGCTGGACAATCCTTCTGAAAATGATGACTGCAAAGTGAAAATAATTTTTCCCTATCTGAAGGGTGCTCCTGATCTTGGACTGCTCTGCAAAAGAGACTATGGCAAGGGAAATCTTTATTGCTACTCGGTCAGTCAATGCCAGGAATAGTATGCATGTATTCTAGTGGTGCTGTCTCATGGTTCAGCAGGAGGCAGACTTCTGTAGCTATATCTACTACCGATGCTGTGGTGATTGCTACAAGCAAGGGCACCAGAGAAGTAGTTTGGTTGAAAAGACTTTTAGAGGAAATCACTAACTATAATGAAAGCATTTTGTTTGTAGACAATAATGTTGCCATAAAATTTGCTGAAAATCCGGTGTGGCAAAAATGCACAAAATGGAACACAAAAGATGGTACACTCAAGATAAGAAGAGTTGTGACTCAAGAGCAAACAGCCGATAGTTTTACTAAACCCCTTCACAGTCCTCCACTAAAGAAGATCAATGAAGAACTGGGACTGTGTGTTAGATTGTGTGTGTGTTAGATTGACGGTGAGAGTTTTATGATTAAACAATGAAGGAAGGTGTTGAAGTACAGAATATATATTATACATTATTTTAATATAAAACTTTTTGTATTATAAAACCTCCAAGAGGCAACGTAACCTCCTGTATGGTTATCTGTGTATGTGAGTTATTAAAGTGTTAGTCACGGCTGAATAATCTCTGAATTATCCCTTCATAAGGCTTTTATGTATTATTTAAAATATAGATCATGGTTCATCTTGCGTGAACACAGTTCATCAAATTATCTATCTACACCTTCCTTTCCTCTTTTCCCAGGATCTTCTAGGCTTAAGCTATCTCATCATGAAACTGTTTTTTGTTATAACTATTCCCCACAGATTTGGTTACATTAGTATTTTTGGATGCTACTACCTCTATCAAAATCAGAATTTAAGGAATCACCCCTAATCTTAATGATTCTGTCTGTTATCACAATCAGATTTAATTCTAGACCTAACCATCTTTAATTACTAATCTGAAGTTACCCTTGATTCTTCCCACCTCTCAAAAGCAGGCCATATGATGAAGTGGCACTGCTAGCTCCAATAACTTTTATTCCACTATCTTTAAAAATCTCATTGCATTACCAGCCTTCTGTCTAAATTTGTAACAACCCCTGTTTAAACTTCTATCCTGGCTAAATAATCATTTCACTTGGATATGTGCTTTGACAAAGAAGTAAAGAAGTTTATATAAAAATAAGAATAACATCATAGTGAAAAAAGAAAGCTGATCTGAAATATATACTTACTCAGCAAACTAGGAAGAGGTTTCAGTGGCTACCACTTCTACTACTATTTACCTTTTGGAAAATACAGAAAATTCAGTCTAGATATAGTTCCTGCATACATGAGAAAGAAGATTTCACTGAATGCAATAACCATTGAGGCATTTCAGCTGAGCATGACCTACAAGTTATCTTCAACAGCTATAAACAACCAGCTGTTAGAAGTCGCTAATTACTAGGATGGTTTCAGATTAAGTTTATGTTCATTCCACCTCATGGGCTTATGATTCTATAAGATTAAACAAACTATACAAGGCTATGAAGGAGTGAATTGTAACAAAATTAGTAAAGAGCTTGTCATGAGTTCAATGCTTACCTTTCTAGGGAAATTGGTTTGAACCATGAGAATGCTCTCAATCTGCTCTTGTTTAATATTGTCCTGCCAACTTTTTTAAGTAGAGCTAAGCTAGGCAGTGGAAAAAAAACCACTTAATTAAGTGGCTCAGCTAGTTTTTAAGTCATAATTCTTTATTCTTTTGATTTTTCTTAAGCATTTATAATTTATATTTATTTATGGTTTGTTAGTTATATTAAAAATGTATTTATTTTATCCATTCATCTTATATGATATAAGATGTCTTATATGATCTTATATGATAAATCGATATTGGTCATCGATTTAGTGATGAATAATATAGGTCACTATTCTTCTCTAAATTTATTTTGGCATTGCTGCTTTTAGAATTTTCCACAGCTTCTATCTTCCGCAGCTCATATTACATACTATAACCAAAAGGCTAAAGTGATAAATTTTTATCAATAAATTCTTTTACAAAAAAAAATTAAGCTAATTTTTTTAATTAATTAGAAATAAAAAAAGTAAATTAAAATTAATTTATATTTTTATAACCAAAAAATTAATAATACAAACATGTTTATTTTGTTATCTTCTTTAAAGACATTTTATTACAGAAATATTTCAGTATTATATTCACATTCTAAAAATGGACCTGGCCTTCCAAAAACAAGTAAAAAAAAAGTATGAAGAAGACTATTATTATTCATCACCAAAATAACTATATGATATTGCGCATCACACATTATGGACTTTACCTTCTAATACACATTATAGTTTTTAATTAATTAACTATAGCCAAATCATTATTAAATCAAATTCATTTATGAGATATCAATCATGATTATTTTTCATTCATGTGTAGTTTATCTCTGACTACAATGGCGAAGACCACTACTTTACAAGGATAGGCCCAGGTGGCTTGATAAACTTGGATAAAATCTACAAGACACAGGCTGTAATGGACAAAATAGCATCATTTCATCAGCACTATCATAAAAGGGTCCGGGATGTTGAGACACTCAGGGAACAGTTCAGGTGAAGTTCTAAAACTTTTATAGCCTACCTTTTAAGTAACATAAGAGCTCTAAATTATGAGTTTACCAAATCTTCCACACCTCTTAAGTTATTTCCAATTTTAATTAGCTGTGTATATTGGCAGTAAACATGAAGTATAATTTAAAAAATTATTGAAACAAAATTCAATTGTGAACAAAAAAAAATTTCACTCTCCAAATACTATGAAATCGTTTTGTTAATTCTTAGGATTTTGGTAAACTCTTCATCTAAAGGTTTTGAACATAAAAATTAAGTTTCTGAAAGTATACAAATTTATGAAAATTTGAGTATTTTAATCTAATAACAGGAATGATAAAATGTTTAGTCGACAACCTTAATCTACTTTAAATACACCACAGTTTCAACTCTCACAAAATTATCATAATTTTCCCATGAAGAAAATGGCCCATGGATCGAGGCAAGAAGTATTCCGATGGTGGGAGGTCTGGACTATATAGTGGATGCAACGCATGGATTTTTTTTTCAAATCGCCCTTTCGTTGCAGGCAGAAAAACAGTTGGACCGTGTTCTAACCTGGTATTTGGATTTCACCAGTAAACCTACTTTCATCACAGGCTACAATCTTCCAGTAAAATCTCATATCAGAAGGGCTTTTTATGGAATTTACTAAAATTTCTAACCTCTTAGCTTATTGTTGAGGAGTAAGTTTGTGATGGACCGGTTTTTTTGTTTTTTTACTTCTCTTTTTCACCTTCTCATTGAGAGTAAATGGCAACAAACAATATCTTTTGACATACCGCACTCCCTAGCAAGGTTCACAAATACTTATTTACGGATTTGACTCAAAAGCTTTCTGCAGAAGCTCATCATAATCCATTAATGTTCGCTCAGAGCCCTTCTTCCTTTTCAATGTCTTATACCCATTGCTGAATTTTTCAAAGCAACTCTATGCGGTGCACTGGTCAAGGACACCCCCCCCCCTTCATATTTAATAATTTCATCAGTTGCTTCATCGGCTGTGAAATTTTTTTTTTGTTGCACCTAAAAATTACAAGAATTTTTTAAGACTAAGTCATATTTCTTCTTTTAAATAAATAACTGAACTGAGTCTTTGTTTTTTTTTTTTTTTAAGAAGTATGGGATTTAACCAGCTCAGAGAATGCTCTAAGGAGATCATTAACTATTGGAAAGTATTAAATAGAATTAAAACATTTACAGTCCTATGAATTCTTGAATTTGAAAAAACAGTCATTTTTTATTCAAATGAAGAGTTTCTTTTTTTGGGTTTTTTTTTTTTAATTTTAACCCACTTAAAGTAGTTAGAAGAGGCCCATTTGAAAAAAGGAATCATTTTAAGACAGCTTTAATCTAATTTCAAATTTTCATCAGTTTTCAACTTAAAAGTGTTACTATTGGAGATCAGTTTGAGTCAAATAAACTAGGAAGCACATGACCATTTTTCATTTAGATACACTCAAAATCTCCAACAAAAACCATATATTTATAAGGAGGGGATATAATAAAAACAAGAAACCAAAAAGGCAAAGAAAAGCGTATCATGCAGAAGCAGCATAAAATAAACTGATTTTAGTTCTATATTCATTGGTAGTGAAAATAACCTTTTAGATTATTTAACAAACTGAATTTTATCAAAGAAGATTAAATTTTATCTCAAATGCCAAAAATGACAATGAAATTGAAGTTAATATTGTTGATAATATTGTAATACCTTCCTTACACTGATCTTTTTAATTTTATTTTGTATTTGCAATGTTTTATAACTTTTTCATAACACTAATAATAACAATTATGAAAGCACTGTAACTGAGTAGTTATGGCACTGGACTCCTAAGCAAAAGGATCCAGGTACAATATACTCAAAGCACAAATATATTTTTTAATATATTTATATTATATTTTTTCTGTGGTTCTATTTTTAGTAACCCAAGGATATCTGGGAACTCACAATTGAGTACCATTATTTGCAAAATAGTAATAAATAAGGTGGCTAGAATGATGATGAACATTCTCTAGTGTGCCTCAGGGGGGCTAATTTTATTATTATTATTAATGAAGAAATTGTAAATTTCTTAATTTGGTCTTTCCCTGAACTCTCCCTTTCCTTTATTCCATTTTACTCAGAAATAACTTTTTGCAAAAAGGAGACTCAGCATCAAATTTGGTCTTTATATTTTAAAATGAGGAGAATTTGCTAAACTCTCATATTTACAAGGTATTTAATGTATACCTTAATAATCATTTTTATAAAAATATGACATAACCTATGGATAGAAAAATAGATTTTACATTTATTTTGTTTTATGTATATTTTTTTACCAATATATGAGTGTCAAACACCGAATTTGGTTGTTTTACTTCAAAGACCTTACTAACACGCATTAATTACATTTTATTGGCATTTTTTTCTTCTCTTTTACAATTCTATCAAGAATTATTCATTTTAAAATGAAGGAAAAATAAGCCATACCTGTTAACATATTTTTGGCTCCTAAATTTCAGAAAAACAGTAGTCATGATCTAGACATTAAGATAGTCATTTTATGTCAAATTACATTCAAATCAGTTGAATTGAAATACTGAATTTGATTTCTTTACTTTAAAGACCTTATAAACATACATTACTTTCATTTATTCAAGAAATTCAAGGGAATAGAATAAAAAAATCTTACTGGCTCATCCGGGACTCGAACCCAGGTCTCCTGCTTTTCGGGCAAGTATGCTGACCTGTACACCACCAAGGCTAGCCAGATAATTTCTTCTAGTCCCTGCACTTTACTCCGAGTCTAAACCCCCGAGTAAGGCAAATATATCGTCTTAATATCAAATGAGCTACATTGTCGGCTAATTATTAGACTCTAGTTTTTATTTCCTACATTACTTCAATTTGTATTTTTTTTCATTTTTTGTTGTTTTATTATTCTCTTTCACAAATATATTAATCTATATTTAAACTAATATATATTTTAGCTTCTCCTATGAAAGATTTATTATGAATCAAAAAAGTGTTTTAAAAGTTGTCATAGTGGTTTTAATCTGATTAGCTTCATTTCCTTGAGAAAATTGACTAAAATGCAGACCTCATTATATTCACCAAAAATGAAAAAATCAGATTAGTAACCATGAGCTGTTAAAAATGCTATGAGTAACTATGTAGCTATTATAACAGTTCTAACTTCTATGTTTATAACATTTGAATTCAGACAGATAATTTCTGTCATCAGGATGTTTATGTAAACTTTAAGCATAAATCAAATACAGCACTATTCCATTTAGTGCAAGAACTAACATGACACTCATGTTGTTATGGTTATGGGAAGCTTTTATATATAGTTCAATAATGAGATATTTTTGGCAGAGGTGAATATTGCAAAAAATTTCAATTTCAGTACATTGTGTAAGGAGGTTTGGAAATAATCTTACATTGACAAATATTCATATGTTTAATACAATTTTTCTATGGCTTTTACAAATTTACAGTTTTTCAGATTGACAAATTTATTAAAAGTTGTGGAAAGTTTATTTATCAGAAAGTCAATGGGTTCCCAGAATATCACTTTCCATTTTAGTTGATTTACCAATAATTCTTATGTAATTTATGAAAATATGATTAAAAAAACTTAATATTAATTAATAAAAAGTGAAATACTTAATTCCATTATTTTCCTACTTAGTGGACTCCAGACGGCAAACAGCTCATAATATTGGCTACAAAAATTTGATAAAGTTAAGTTGATAATGCAATATCATTAGCAAAGAGGCACAAAGACTAATCTCATAGCAATATATGTTTTACACAATTATTTTCTGAGCTTTATATCTTTCAAATTGACCAACTTATTGAAAATTATACAAGCTTCTTGAATATCAATTTTCATTTATCTATTTTCCAAGCTTTTTTTAGTGACTTAACTATGATAAAAACATTAATTTTACACTTAAAATGTTTGATTCCATTATTTTCCAAACATTTTTACTCACTTTTTTAACAGCTAAAAATTTAGGTGGCTAACAGTTAGGGATATTGCCCATAAATATTTTTGTTGGCACTCAGGTATGCGGAGCTATATGTTAATAATGTGTGTGATATACTGAAGAGTAAATACTAAGCATGTCACAGGATTCATTTCTTCATGTTCTATTCCTTAATTAAATTAGAATTATCTAGTTTTATTAATACATTTTCAATTAGACAAAGAAGTCTCATGAACTGCTTTGTTTTAATAATGCAGTGGGAAATTAACTGCCATTCATCTAATTCAATTCAGACCAATAGTATACATGCTTTTTAGTTTCAACAGATCAGAATATTATAGAAATATTATAAAAGTCTAATGTTGAAAAGTGATAATTAGCACACATTTGTAGAACTTTCATAGGAGAAAATTAATCAATTTTTTTCTTTATTTGCTGCCCAACATATATTAATTGTGAATTATTTTAGTATTCATAAACACAGTTTTTAAAAAATAGTATAACTTTTTTAATTTATAAATGACCTTGACCCACTTTTTATGGTTGAAATCAGTGATATGCTTATTTCACCTACTTCAAATAAAGGAATTTGTTTTAAATTTATGATTAATCATTTATCCAGACAACTCTTGAGATATTTAATTATACATTTTGGTTTTAGAAACTTTGAAAGCTTTAGAAACTTATATCCTTTTTTTTATTTTTAGCAGTTTTGTTATCCTTCAATAATGTTGTTGATTCAAATAAATCTCAGTAATCCAGCAGATAAAATCTTATCTACTACTAATATCGTACTAAATAAGATTTTTTTTCCTTCTCACACACACTCACTCTCTCTCTCTCTCTCTCTCTCTCTCTCTCTCTCTCTCTCTCTCTCTCACTCACTGTNTTCCCTGAAAAGTATCTCTCTCTTACTTAAAGACTAGGCTTTGATTTAGTGGCTTTTTATGATTATAGATGCTTCATCATGGAAGCACTGCAGTGCGATGGGAGCCAGAAGGGCGAGCAGCGTTAGTGTACCTTCGTCTTGAACGCTCCTGTGCTGTGGTGGTATGGTCCCGGCCGGCCTGGTCCTCCCTTCGACAGACTACTCCTCCCGACTACTCTCTCTCAGCTAACCCAGAGGAAGTGCCGCCTGCCCGCTGGTCGGGAGCCGAACCCTCCTTTGAGGAACACTTTCTAGATCTTGCACAAGTTAAAGAAGTCATCCAAGGTCCCCGGGACCGAGATAAGGATGATTTTTTTAACAACACCTTAAGGAGGTTGGTGAATACAAAGGCAAATTTAAAGCAGTATTTGTTACTGATATATTTCTGTTATTTGCTTATTTTGTTCTCCCTTAAGAATTATTTTTGTGAAAGGTATAATATCGTACTAAATAAGATTTTTTTCCTTCTCACACATTCAATCTCTCTCTCCCCCCTCCCTCACTCCCACTCACTCACTCTCTCTCTCTCTCTTACCCTCCCTCCCTCCCCCCTCCACATATTTTAACAATGTTGAGCATTCTAAAATTCTTGCAGCATTCTAAAAACTGTAATATTTATGTATGGAAATAAGTGTTGGGACAAATAAATTTTTAGTTTGAGTTGTATACCGGCCGCCAAAAGCAGGGTATCTTAGTGAGGTGAAAGACGTGTTAGAAATATATTCGGCAAACTATAAGGATATTATATAACTTGGCTATCTAATATAAATCTGACATTGATAACTTTTAATTCTATACAGCTTAAAACTTTGCTTCCATTTCACCTGTATATACTGCCTAATAATTGTACTAATCACTCTCATATTTCTACAATAGATACGGAAACTTGGATTGATCATATCATAATATCAGATTGCATGGAATCTTGGTAAAGTCATATTGCATAGGCCTGGCATCTTCACACATGATCTCCAAGGAGTATTTTAATCTAGCATTATACATAATAATGCTAGTTTAAAATATAGTGGACATTTAACTAAACTGAATATTACTTCGTTCAATAGTAATCTACAAAACATTAATTGGGAATCAGTTCTCTACAAATTAAATGTAAATATAAAAGCCCAAATGTTTAACTTTATAGTTACTGCACTGTATGATAATCATGCACCACTTAAGAAAATAAATAAAAGTATGAAAAATCCCACCCCATGGATCAAAAGTAGTATTAAAAACCTAATGGCCCATAGAGACTTTTTCTTTGAAATTTTTAAAAATTAGAAAAATTTTCTAGACTGGGACTTTATAGGAATAAAGCGTATAAAAATAAGGTGTGTAAGGCAACTAGAGATGCTAAGAAGAAATGGTACTGAGAGTTCAGACTGATGGTAGCTTCTGGTGTATCTCAAGGATCTATTCCAGGACTCTTTCTATTTTTTATATACATCAATCAATCAAATTGTATTAGAAATGGGACTATACATATGTATGCAGATGATGTATTGTTGTGGTTCAGTGGTTACCCGGAGAATATAAATAGTATAATTGAGCATGCTAATGAATTCTGAGCTAAAAATAATTCCCTACACCTAAATGCTACTAAAACTAAATGATTACTAGTGGGAAGTCCAAAGCTGCTGAAAAAGTGAAGATATTGCTTATCCTCTGTTGATAAATAACAAGTTCATACCAAGAAGTGAAACCATGACAGTACTTGGTGTAAAACTTAACATTTTCCTTGCATGGCAGGATCAAGCATCTGCAGTATTATAAAAAGTAAGAAGTGCACTGTACCCATTAATTAAACAAATGAAAATTTCTGCCTGTTAAGCTAAATTGGTTTGCTTCCTTCATCATTCCATTGATGTGGTACAGTGATTCAGTGTATATGGACATTAACGGAAGAAATAAAAACTCAAAGGGCCTCATCTTCCTTCCTTAGGGNGACCATGGGGTCTCCTTCTTTCCCATCTCATCAACTCATTCTCCTCTCAACCACCATCTACTCCAGGTCAGTATAAAATTTTAATGATTTATTGATTTATTTCCAGAAAGAGTCTTGTCTTAAGGCTTTCACTTAAATTCTCCTCTCCCTACCTTTATTTGATTGTAATTCTTATTATGACATACCACTGTTGAGAATCAGTTATGAAATATAAACTATAACTGATCAAAGGCTGATCCAAATATTAGAATTTCCTCTTCCCTGAAAAGTATCTCTCTCTTACTTAAAGACTAGGCTTTGATTTAGTGACTTTTTATGATTATATATAAATTTTATTAGTAGATTGAAAATTAAAATTAAAATTTTTTTTTGTGTGGCAATTAATCTAACTTAAGGTATATAAATATTGACCAATATTCAATGTGTATTGTCTGTAAAAGAGGATTCATTGTCCTAAGGTAATAAAAAAATTATCTATCTATCTATTTATTCTCTTTCTCTTTCTTCTATTGATCACCCAATATGACTCCCATGATACAGTTCCTTCTGTTTTTATGGTAATTCTTTAATTATTATTTTTTAATAAAATTACAGAATGGAATAGGAGGAGGAGGTTGCTAGGTATAATTTTGCTATAAATAATGTTGCTAGGTTGCCAAGTATAACTTATTGCTAGGTTTCTAGGTATAATGTTGATTATACCTATAACCAGTGAAAGTGTTGTATTGAACATTTTCATTTGCAGTCCTTATTAATTAACTTCTTTTTTTTTTTAGCTAGTGGACTTAATTAATTTTTCCGTACTCATCTATATATCATCCATGTATTGACACAATATTGATTGTAATTGTCTATTATTTTATGTTACCATACATATGGTTTTTATTCACCAAAATGTTTTACAACTGATTCCATGAAATAGATAAGATATTCTGGTGATCAATCAATACACAATCAGGAGATTGGAGGATTGTTTATTGAATTAATAGTGTTGGAGATATTAATTAAAATAAATTACAATTATTAGTACAAATTAACACCAGAGGTGTTTGAATTGCTCCCTTATTGAACTTCTTGAATTTGAGAATGTACCCACATACTGCAGAATAGTAAAACAAATTTTAAATGAAACATTTGACTTTATAACAAACCTATTATTTTTTTCTTCATTCCTGAACTCCTTCAGGAAGCAAATTCTTCATTTCTTGATTCCTTACTTTATATATTAGTTATAATATATTAATTTGCCATAGAAGTTAATAAGGCCACTAGTGAAAAGTTTTTGAGTCAAAATATTTGTCAGTGCATCTGATTAGAAATCAGAAGACACTTTACAAGTGTCTATAGCCAGAATGTTATTGGACCACAAATATTGGTCACTGCTTAGTAGTTGTTTTCTTCCCCTTTTTGCCCTATTTCTATGATTTTTTGGTTGAAGTCCATACATAAGTCTTAGTTTCACATAAGTCTTAATTTCACTAAAACTCTGTAGTCAATATCACTAGCTGCTTGTCATTTCCAATCCAAAATGTTTGAAAAATTATTGAATTAAATATTTAAAAAAATTAGTATATCATTTCATGATTATGTGCTTATAAATTTCATTATAGTTTGAATCCTGGCACTGCAGGTTCAAATCCCTCCCTGGGAAAGCTTTTATCGATAAATAAAAGTTTGTCTTGTGCCATGGATGTTTAGAATGGAATGGCAACCAATAGATAGCCCCTTCCTCCATGACCCTAAGTGGTTGAAAGGGAGGCTAATATTTTTTTTTTTTTAATTTGTGAAAAAACAGTGAGATTTTTTTTTTTAAATTACTAACAAACAAAAAAGTTTTAATGCTTAGTATTTTTATTCAGTTTAATGTGGAATATTTGTAGAATAATAAATGATTAGTCATATTTACAAATTTCTTCTATAGAACATAAGCTTGTTTCAATTTTAACTCAAATAACCTTATTCAATTCAATTTATCTCTTAATTCTAAATAAATGGCTTTTATCTTAACCTGTTAACCAGGGAGTTCCCGTTCAAATTATGCAACATGTACCGAGCATACATTCATATGTCCTACCCATACCAGATATTGTTATAGGATATTGTTATTAAGCCTAATGCATTTATACGTCTTGTCCAGTTAACAGGTTAATGAATGGGTAAACTTCACCATTATGTAGAATTATGTAAAGAAAATCTTAATTTCACCATGAAATAAAATGCAGACAAATTCTCTGCTCTCATTACAGCTAAATTTTGATCTCTTTAAAATCTAGAATTGAATTTCTTAGAACATGATTTTCATTATTTTAATTTCCAAAAAAAAATTACTATTTTGCATTAGAATTTACAAAAATTAATTTGGGGTTTTACAGGACTATCCACACTGAGTCAGTGGAACGACCCTACCTGGGTGTTGAGTGTGAAGAGGGAGAGGCAGAGGCAGACAGCTACCGCCCTGTTCAGCCTCTTGCCCACGACCATGGGGTCTCCTTCTTTCCCATCTCATCAACTCATTCTCCTCTCAACCACCATCTACTCCAGGTCAGTATAAAATTTTAATGATTTATTGATTTATTTCCAGAAAGAGTCTTGTCTTAAGGCTTTCACTTAAATTCTCCTCTCCCTACCTTTATTTGATTGTAATTCTTATTATGACATACCACTGTTGAGAATCAGTTATGAAATATAAACTATAACTGATCAAAGGCTGATCCAAATATTAGAATTTCCTCTTCCCTGAAAAGTATCTCTCTCTTACTTAAAGACTAGGCTTTGATTTAGTGGCTTTTTATGATTATAGATGCTTCATCATGGAAGCACTGCAGTGCGATGGGAGCCAGAAGGGCGAGCAGCGTTAGTGTACCTTCGTCTTGAACGCTCCTGTGCTGTGGTGGTATGGTCCCGGCCGGCCTGGTCCTCCCTTCGACAGACTACTCCTCCCGACTACTCTCTCTCAGCTAACCCAGAGGAAGTGCCGCCTGCCCGCTGGTCGGGAGCCGAACCCTCCTTTGAGGAACACTTTCTAGATCTTGCACAAGTTAAAGAAGTCATCCAAGGTCCCCGGGACCGAGATAAGGATGATTTTTTTAACAACACCTTAAGGAGGTTGGTGAATACAAAGGCAAATTTAAAGCAGTATTTGTTACTGATATATTTCTGTTATTTGCTTATTTTGTTCTCCCTTAAGAATTATTTTTGTGAAAGGTATAATATCGTACTAAATAAGATTTTTTTCCTTCTCACACATTCAATCTCTCTCTCCCCCCTCCCTCACTCCCACTCACTCACTCTCTCTCTCTCTCTTACCCTCCCTCCCTCCCCCCTCCACATATTTTAACAATGTTGAGCATTCTAAAATTCTTGCAGCATTCTAAAAACTGTAATATTTATGCATGGAAATAAGTCTTGGGACAAATAAATTTTTAGTTGGAGTTGTATACCGGCCGCCAAAAGCAGGGTATCTTAGTGAGGTTGAAGACGAAATATATTCGGCAAACTATTATTATTATATTAGTTGGCTATCTGAATATAAACCTGACATTGATAACTTTTAATTCTACACAGCTTAAAACTTTGCTTCCATTTCACCTGTATATACTGCCTAATAATTGTACTAATCACTCTCATATTTCTACAATAGATACGGAAACTTGAAAACTTGGATTGATCATTTCATAATATCAGATGTTAGTAAAGTTGTAATGCACAGGCCTGGCATCTTCACACATGATCTCCAAGGACTATTTTAATCTAGCATTATACATAATAATGCTAGTTTAAAATATAGTGGACATTTAACTAAACTGAATATGACTTCGTTCAATAGTAATCTACAAAATATTGATTGGGAATCAGTTTCCTACAAATTAAATGTAAATATAAAAGCCCAAATGTTTAACTTTATAGTTACTGCACTGTATGATAATCATGCACCACTTAAGAAAATAAATAAAAGTATGAAAAATCCCACTCCATGGATCAAAAGTTGTATTAAAAACCTAATGGCTCATAGAAATTTTTAAACATTATAAAAATTTTCTAGACTTGGACTCCTATAAAGTGTATAAAAATAAGGTGTGTAAGGCAACTAGAGATGCTAAGAAGAAATGGTACTGAGAGTTCAGACTGATGGTAGCTTCTGGTGTACACCTCAAGTATCTATTCTAGGACTTTTTTTTATTTTTTATATATATCAATCAATCAAATTGTATTATAAATGGGACTATACATGTGTATGCAGATGATGTAGTGTTCTGGTTCAGTGGTTACCCGGAGAATATAAATAGTATAATTGAGCATGCTAATGAATTCTGAGCTAAAAATAATTTTTTTTTAGCTGGTCGACTTAATTAACTTTTCTCTGCTCATCCATATATCATCCATGTATTGATACAATATTTATTGTAATTGTCTTTTATTTTATGTTACCATACGTTTGGTTTTAGTTATTATTTGCTTCTTTTGTTCTCCCAGAATTATTTTTGTGAAAGGTATATTTGGAAATGTTTTCTATGAAATGAAAAAAATTACTGTCTTCCTAGTAAGAAAATAAATCATTATTATATTAATAGAATATATACATCATAAAAAAAAAAAAAAAAAAA
>KZ807040.1:164127-188337 GCA_000696205.2 Oncopeltus fasciatus
TTTTTAGAAACTTTATTGAACATAATTTTTATGATTTTTGTATATTTTCTGTATTTTTTTTTAAATAAATAAATAGGATCCATTTTGCAAGTTATTTTGAATTAAATAATAATAAATTTCAAAATATACATTAATTTTAATAAAATGAAAAATTAACAGGCTAACAACATTCTCATGTGATTAACAAAAACTGATTGGTGGTGCTCCCATTATTGAGTTTAGAAAAAAGGGAAGATTTATTGATTTTGGATGAAAGTTTTTGTGAAATGAATCAAATAATAATCACATTTAGTGTGATTGATAATAGCAACAAAACAATATATTATTGATGAGGAAGGAGAAAATAATAATTTTTCATTAGAGGAATTATATTTGAAAAATTTAATAGAAATGACAATACTGTAATGTAAATGATTTTCATGTTATAAAAACTCTATAAAAAATAAATGAAAGACTAGGCATTAGAAATTAGAAATTAGACAATAAAATGGATGTAACAAACTGTAAAAAATTAAATACGTAAAAAGTAGATATATTACCTATATATTTAGAAAGATTCAAAAATATGTTTCAAGAAGTTTCTTTTGTCATATTTATTTATAATATTTGATGGGATTATTAAATTGAGCTTATTTAGAATACAAAGTTAAACTTCTATTAAATACTTTTCTGATTACTACAAAAAACATTATTGTAAAGATTTTAGATGAGAATTTTTATATAGAAAATTCTGCATCTATTTGATATGCAGCAAATTTGTTGGTCATTAAAAGAGGGTTTTGTCATTTTTAATATATTGTATTTTAAAGTAAAAAACAAATTATTTTTTGTCTTTGCATAAATGCAAGAAGTCTTGAGTTTAAATCAAACTTTAGAAGAAAAAAAAGTCATAGGGATAAATATTAATAACTGTTATTAAAGGAAATAAATGCAATCCAAACAGAAATCAACAGGATCAGAATCATTAAAACTGTTTTTAATTTAATCATAATAATAATATTAAATGATACTAACTGTAGTAATTTTAATCAAAAGTACTGTAAAATAGGCTACATTTAAATTAAGATAGAAAAATATATGTATAGCAACCAAGATATCAATAGAAATATGGAAATTAATATGAATCAGAAATTTTAAATTATAAATATCTCCCTCATCCATTCTCCTCATATATGCTTAAAATACTGTATTATACTTTTAACTTGATGTATTTAGAGTTTTTGTTGTTGTTTTTTTTTTTCATGCAAATTTCATACAAATTTGTAAATATTTTATTTGGTTGTGGTTTTTTATCCCACGTAAATTTTAAACAATTAATGAGAGGGAATAGAATAAAAAAATCTATCTGTCCCAGCCAGGAATCGCACCAGGATCTCCTGCTAATCCGGGCCGGCGTGCTTAACCATTGCACCACCAGGACGAGCTAGATATCTTATTAGATTCCCACTACAATATAGACCCCCTGGCTGGGACAGATAGATATTTTTATTCTATTCCCTCTCATTAATTGTTTAAAAATTACGTGGGATAAAAAACCACAACCAAATAAAATATTTATAAAGAAAAAATTAAATAAAGTAAATGACGAGAGTCGACAAATAGCTTGACAATGTCAGCTCCTTCGAGTGTAAGACGAAGTTCTCGTCTTTCTCGTAGGTTAGGCTCTCGCCAATGTAGAGGGAATTGAATGAGATACCTGGCGCGTCCTGGTAGCACAATTGGCAAGTGCACCGGCCCGGATAGCAGGAGATCCAGGTTCGATTCCTGGCTGGGACAGATAGATTTTTTTATTCTATTCCCTCTCATTAATTGTTTATACAAATTTGTTTCTTTATCACTTTTTTCTTTTAGGTACTCACTCGACAACTACCCACCAAGTGATGTCTGTCTTTCTTTGGTCTATGGGACTAACCTCAGTGACAATAGAGTTATTTTCCTGCTTGCTCCTCCTACTCTTACTAGGTGATTAGATTTAATTGTTATGTAGCTATATTCATTTTGAACTTGTGTCTTAGTTCTCCTCCATATCCTCTGTTCAGATTGCAAAAATGAATTTCCAGACTGTTCGCTTAAGTTCCATACTCTTTTATGTAGGGCAAAATGATTATAGCTATCTTAATTTGCAAGGATAAAACAGATTAGAGTGCAAAAGATTAATCTGAGTTATTGAATGTGTAAATTATCCTAAAGGTTTCTTATAACAGCTTATAATAGGATATAAGCTTTACCTTTGAGCTTTACCCGAAACTTAAAAATTGTCTAGAGCAGTTTTGTTCCATTTAGAAACCAAATTATTTTCTAAACCCAATAAAACTTCTCATCCATAACGTGGTATTTTTTTTATTTATTTTTTTGCACTACTAGTCAGTAGCTAGTTAATTTGGAAACCAGGCTATGAGGAATGGTGAGTTTTGTTTATAAAAAATTAAAGATTTGTGAATGTACAAAATAAAATGTACCAAAATTAATTTTGTAATATTTAAAAAAACAACATAAAAAATGGAATTATAATTATTAATTTAAAAATAATTACTACCATAACAATTAATAAAACTCAGTAAAACACAAAAATAGAGCATTGATTTTCTGTTAACTGAAAGTTATATGTGATATTTAATTAGAAGAATGTGAAAATATTGGAACCTAATTTGTTTTCATTAAGAAATATATATTTGTTAATGGCTTTCCCTTTAAAGGCCTTCTACAAGAAAAGAAGTCAAAATCTGATAGCCCACTGAAAATGGGTCATTTAATGATTTAAAGTGGTTTCATAGTCTACATGTAGTCTCACTGAGTCTATCAGGGACCATTTGGGAGAGAGGGCGATTGCAGGTTCCTATGCCTGCCTCAGCTGGGGGCTGCTAACTTAGTCGATTCTCAGATTCCTGCTGCTCTTGAATGTTACTGAATCTGTCTCTTGCACTTCTCAAAAACATATCTTGCCTCCTCAAACTAATTTTTTTTTAAGTAGTAATTTTTTCTTGTTTGTACAATTTTTCATTTATTTTAGACTATTATGTTTAAAATATTATTTTGAGAGTGACTGTTATTTGGGAACAATTAATCAAAATGTATTATAAAATATTCAATAGCTTTGAGGTTATTGAGATACAAAGTCTTATATTAAAAGCTCTACATGATAAAATAAATCAATTAAAACATTTTTTACTGATTATAAAACTTACTTGAGCTTAAAAGGAAATATGGGACTTATAAGGTTAATCGTGTTCACCACAATTGTCTGTGAACATTCTTCCAAGACAGAATCTATTTGGCAGATTAGAAAATGCATTAGGCCCATGTGCTAATTTAGTTTGGTCTTCTGCAAAATTAGGTACCAAAAGACCTAGGAGATTTATGGATAAATTATCCTTTGGTCTTTTAATGAAATTAGAAATTATTACTGATTTGATTAAGAATATTTAATTATGATTAGATTTTGGTATATATTTTATTAATTAAACCAATCATCATTTCAGGTTATGGTACGATGGTTTATGTAATGTTGTTCGTGGCCTAAAGAAGCACCTACAGTCCAGTGACAGAAGAATGTTCTGGCTGAAGGAACAATACCTTCAGCTCTTCTATGAGGACAATTGTTCAATGCCTATTACTGTTGATGCCATAAGGGTGAGTTCAATCAAACTTTGTTAACTTACTCAAAATTGACAATAAATATTTATTCTATTTGATAATATATTGCTGTTAAATCATCTACACCTTATATAAAATTTAACAACGAATATCTGAGAATACTAAAGCAAAAATTCATATAGCTCAGAGTCATATGTGATCAATGGTCAAATGTTAGTAAGAGAAGAATTCTAGGAAGTTCCTCTTTAGATAGGTCTCCTCACAAATAAAGACCTTGGATAGAAATTGTATGCATCATAAGTGTGTGTCTCTCTGCGTTTATCTCAGTGCATCATAGGAGCTTATGTCCTCAGAATGAAAATTAGAATGAAATGCATAAATTTATTTTCAGCAATTGAGTTTTATTCAAAATAATATGAAAAGTGAGATTTTAGATTTTGATTATATATTAAAGTGATAATTCACTTTATTAATGCCTAATTTTATTATTAGTTTATTAAGAGTGAATGACCATTCAGATACTGCTCCCTATATCTGCACTTGTTGCACTAGAAACTAGAAGTCTCCAGACAAACAGATTCCTCATGATATGACTATTTAGCTGTTCCACCGAGATGTTTAAAACCTTCGGGTCAAGTTCTGACTTGATTAGTCTGGATTTCTACTAACTTTACATAGCTCTTTCTATATTTATTGAGCACAATATATTTTAAGGAAAATATGAATTTTCAGTCAATGAGAAGTGTAAGAGAAAATTATGTTGAATGAAAGTAGAATCCAGAAGTAATGAATAATGGTGTTTAGAAAATTCTAAAATCTCTAGTAAATGAAAATGGTTTGATATATGTATGTGTGTGTGCGTGTGCGTGCATGCGTGCATGTGTGTGTGTGTGTGTGTAATGAAATTATTAATTTCATGGCCTTAATAATGATAATGATAAGGGCAAACACCCACAAGCAATACTTTTAAAAACTTAATTTAACTGTTATGATCATTGAAACCAGATGTTACATATACCACATAATTTGAGTAGCTTTCTTGATCACTCTACTTGAACATTTTTTTTAATGTCATAATACATATATCTACATTAGATTTGTGAAATATAATATATGGCTACCTCTTCATAAAGATAAAGTCTGAGACATGGAGAGAGAGCTGTCACAAATGACATAGTTATATTTTATAGCTCTACATAACTACTTTAACTCATTAATGATCATTAAGGGAACTCTATATTAATTAATAATCTATTGCATGAATAAATACTTGTCTACATAATATATAATTAATTACAAAAAAGGTTACCTAAAATTTTAAAATACACAGTTTAATAATAATATTTAAAATGGTACACACACAAAACTGTATATATGAATAACAAACCAACAAAGCATTACCTATAGGTTAAAAAAAAGAAAAAAAAGAAGATATACTAAATGCATTCATTTTAATTCTAAAGCACATAGTATAGTATACAGACTGGGGAGATAAATACATGTAGGTAGAATGAATTTCATAACCTAAATGGCTGAAAGCTTTATACAGCATACTTGGAATGCATGATCTGTTCATTATCATCTGTTATTTAATTTACTAGGAAGGTGTATTTCTTAAAAGCAAGGGAAAAGAAGGCAAGTTCCCTTTCATTCTGGTCATTATGTAGAACAGCAATTTAATACTCAGATTTCCTGAAGTTATATTCTAAGATGCAAAATATTCAATTAATCCTATTTAATTTTTTGAATAGCACCTGACATTATACACAACTATAAAGTTAAAAATAATGACTGCAGGTATTCGGAGGGCGGGACTGGGCCAATACTGGGCATATCTCTGGTATCTCGCCACCAGATAATGGAACACTCAGGAGGGGTGCATCAACTAAGTTTATCAACAAAAAGAAGCGTTCCATCCCTAACATTGCTACTTCACTTAGGGTAAGCATTGTAATAAATAAAGTAAATATAAAATTTAAATAATAAAGTATTTTATGGTTGAAGCCAATTTTATTTATTGAAATTGGGATTAATTAGAAACCATTGAGACAATTAATGATCAAAAATTATCTTATTATTTATAACTCTCTTTCAAGCTTAAATAATTTACAACTATTTTGGTTGTAGGCAGAGGGCTGTGATGGTAGTTACAGGCGAGCACTTCCTTCTCCAGCACTCCCCCCTTCCAGATCTCGCTCTATCTCCAGTGACATGGAGGCCAGGCCTGGAAGCAGCCCTCATGGCTCATCTGACCACCTTGACTCTTCCAGCCCTACTCATCATCACAGGTAAGGTTCTTTGTTTGACTATTTAATTTCATGTTATCTTTTATTATTTTATCATAAATAAAGCATTTAATTCAATTGAGTACAAGGTATTTTTAATATCTTATGAAACTTGTTTCTTTTATTTTTTTATTTTTAATCAATTTCTATATATATTCATGTGAATACATGCATGAATATGTTCTCTCTCTCTCTCTCTATATGTGTGTGTGTGTGTGTGTATATTATTTATAAATTAAACTGCTTCATTCATATGCCCAGATGCTGGTGAGGGGAGAGTACTTTATAAGGGAAACGTAAACTGCTAGAATAAAACATCAGAAATGGGAAATAATAATAACAAGTAAAATAAGGAGCTATACTTACAATAATTATAATAATAAAGAAAGTATGGATGAGTGTTAAAAAGAAGCCGAAGGGATGAATATCCACCCTTGTCCACCACTTGATACTTGTTGACCAGGTTAGCTTATAGAATACATTTAGAAAAGAGGACTTTTGCTTAGTGGCTCAAGAGATAATATGTTAAATGAGCTGTTTATAGGAGAGACCTGAATGACATACTTAATAGAAGAAATGATGAAAACAGAGGTTGAAAGCTCTGGATATAGAATATGAGATGAACTATTAGAACTCTTGGTTATTAAATAAGGCCAAATTGGATAGATAAAAATAAGATTTAATACTCATAAATATAAGCTCAGTACACTCTTATTTCATGACTCAGTTTTTCTCACTAAGTACAATATGGTGGGGAACATACATGTTTCGATGCTTTCAATATCATTCAATAAATTAGAATTACAATATCAATATCCCAATAATCCAAAATTTTAAAACAAATTTAAGAAAAAATAATTTAAAGTATGCTTAATGCCACTCAAGGGCTTAGTTAAGAAATTGGCAATTTTTTTATGAGGAGTAATATACTACGCACTAACATCATTATTTTTAATATTTTCTTATATGTTGATGTATCTCAGTATTTGCTTCATGGCATTCCTCTTCTATAGTTATTGTTAATGTTCTCTTCTATAGTTATAGTTGCACCTACTGAAAAGATTAACAGCAAAGGTGGTGTCTAGTCAGGAAACTTGAGATAGGTAGAGCTGGCTACCTATTGTTTTTGATAAAGAATGTTCTTACATTCATTTTCCTCTCATCATTCTCAGTAAATTGTATTCCAGGTTCTAAGGGGTTGTTTAGTGGTTTAGCATTATCCACATTGAATATTTTTAGGATTTGCTCTGCATATGATTTTTGGGAAATGCTGATTTTCCTGTTGACACAGTCTCAAATAATTTCCATTCCAAGGCATCTCTTGATTGCTCCTAAGTCTTTCATCTCAAATTTCTCCTTTAATTTAGGAAGGGTTTTGCAAATGAAGTTGCCCTTCTAATAAATTTAACATTGCTGGAAATAATCACCCACTTTGGGTTTGAAGGATTTATAAGTCTATATACTTTACATATGAATTTAAATATGATTAACTTTTATAAAGGTTTTATTAGTGTAATTCTTACCATTATCAGTATGTAATATTTTTATCACAGTCTCAAGCAGTTTTTATGCCTCATATCTGAATTATTAACTTACCCATAGTCTTATATTTGTTTTCTAACAAATAAAGTCTTCCTTCCTGAGTAAATGTCAACATGCATCTAGTACCCCCCCCCCCCAAGAGGGAACTTTCATGGGTCCACACAAATCAGAATGTATGAGTTCTAGCTTACGTGATGATTGTTGAACCCCCCTATCTTTATTAAAAGGTTCTCTTTTAGTTTGCCTTTGATACATGCTGCACAATCACTGTCACCATTATCACCGAATAGCAGAATTCTTTAATATATTTATATAATATCTATTTAGGTCCCCTAATCTTTGATGCCACAAATCATGAGGCAATGTTTTCACCGGTTTAATTTCATAAGCATTTCCCACTAAATTTACTGCCTCAGGTTTTTTTTATTTATTGTAAGCAGTCATAAGCTCCTACTGATTATGTCACATTTGAGATCAATTTTTTAATGGTCCTGATCAAAAACAAATTTATAACCCTTATCTGTTATTTTACTAACTGATAAGAAGTTAGTTGTCAGCTGTGGAACATATCAACACATCCCTAACATTAATAATCTATTAAGATTAACTAATCCATTAGATTCTGATGTAATTTTATCATAGTTAGCCACATAAATCTCTTTTTTGTTTTCATTACTGTCAGTTAACCAATGTTTGTTCTTATTCTTAACTATCCAATCATTGGAGTCTGACATCACTGATAATAAGGCAGCTAGTAAAGTACATTTATTATTGTTATTTACATTGTCCTTCTTCTCAAAAATTTTCTTCCTACACATAGTTGTCATAAAATTAAAACAAATCACAATTCAAATCAAAATTTAAACCTTCTCGACAATTCACAGAAATGTGACCCTGTTTTTTTACAATTATAACAATTCACTGGAGGTTGTTCACTTTTCTTTTGTTACAAAACTGACTCTTCTCCTGACTCCTTCTTAAAAGATTTCTGAATAAGCACTGACCTAATATAATCATAGTTTTGACACCTGTGCTCTCCAAAGTCATTATCATAGTCTCATAGTCCCCTTAACAAGATAACACCGATGAATTCATCATTTAGGCCAGCTCCTATAGTTTTTAATTTCTGGAATAGCCACAGAATCTCATGTAAAATCATCAATGCAACTAAAATGGCTTAAGTCAAAACAAAAAAGTTTTCTAAGATGAGAAAATCTTCTTGACAGACCCTTGTCTTCCTAAGTATTTTCTAGCTTCTCTAAAATTTATTTTGCTGTCTTGCAACATTTTACAATAGGGTAAATGAAGGGATTCAGCAATCAACAAACAAATTTTGGCTCTAGTTTTTGAATTTCTCTTCCTATCTTCGTCTTCTCCAATGACACAACCCCACAAGTCCTCTGCAGTCAAATACATCTCCATCTCGAACTTCCAAGAGTTATAATTTTCCCTTCCGAGTATTTTTTAATGCTAGACAATGACTGGAGCTGTTTTCCATGTTATTCTTGGAACCCATTGCAAAAATAACCTATATCATAAAATATAAGTAGCCTACATGTCTTTCAAAAGTAACAGTTAACATGCTTCCAGCCCGAATCACACTACTTACTTTGATTTACTCACAAATATAAAAACAAGATTTTTTAATCTTGGATATCATGTCTGGGCCCATAACCAATGTTGGTTAATAAATAAAACAAGATTTGAGATATAAAATAAAGATTTAGTACTCATTACCATAAGCTCAGAACTTTTTCATCTCATGACTCAGTCTTAAACTCAGGCATACAATATGGCAGGGAACATACATGTTGTGATGCCTTCTATATTATGAATATTTTATTTGGTTGTGGTTTTTTATCCCATGTAAATTTTAAACAATTAATGAGAGGGAATAGAATAAAAAAACTAACTGTCCCACTGGGACAGTTAGATTTTTTATTCTATTCCCTCTTATTAATTGTTTAAAATTTACGTGGGATAAAAAACCACAACCAAATAAAATATTTATAAAGAAAAAATTAAATAAAGTAAATGACGAGAGTCGACAAATAGCTTGACAATGTCAGCTCCTTCGAGTGTAAGACGAAGTACTTGTCTTTCTCGTAGGTTAGGCTCTCGCCAATGTAGAGGGAATTGAATGAGATACCTGGCGCGTCCTGGTAGCACAATTGGCAAGTGCACCGGCCCGGATAGCAGGAGATCCAGGTTCGATTCCTGGCTGGGACAGTTAGATTGTCTTCTATATTATGCTGTAAATGAGAATTATAATATCAATGTGAAAACCAAGTAGGTGAAATGACTAGGCCAAAAAAAATGGATACTATTGACAAATCAAGCTCATCCAATAGAGGTATAACACTTGCAAAATAAGAAAATTAAAAAATATTCCATGTTTAAAAGTGAAAAGCCAAAATATGGCATCCTGAATTTTTCCTACCTTCATCCAATGATCAGAGTTAAGAGTTTACCTTATGATTTGCTCTATAATGTTAAAAATTAAATTTAATTAAACCCCCAAGTAGGATATAAAGAATGATAGTTATATACTAACTCAAGAAATCACAGAAGGTGGTCTGATGGTTAAGATACTGGAATCCTGAGCTAAATATCCCAAGTTCGATACTCACAGACCACAGTTGTTTTTCTTTCTTTATATGCTTCTGTGTATAATGACCCAGAGGATTTCTAGTAGTCACCTAGGGAACACCCATCCCTAATTGGGATTCATCAAATCCATCAAAGAATGGGGAAAAAAAACCAGGTGGCAGAATGATGTGCTGACCATACACCTTCCCTAGTGTGGCCTGTTGCACAGGTTTTTTTTTTCTTGAAATCACTGCTTCTGTGAATGATTTATTATTTACCTAAAAATTCATCATTTAGACAAATAGAATCATTGACTTTTCATTAATTTCAACACAAAAAAATGTAGCACTAAAAAAAAGAATAATAAATTGACACTAAAAATTTCATTTGTTATTAAAATTAACTAAACAAACAATTATATTAAAATAATCATAAATTCAAGTGTTTTGACGCACGTGCAAAAGAGAATTTCAGAAATTCATTAGTTTCAACCAGTGTTTTCTTACTCTAAATAACATAATTATTAAAATTTAAAATATTATTATATTACAAGTTTTCTTGTTCCAGAATAGTAAGTCTTTACTAGGCCTTAAAATGAACCACTCTAAAAAACCGGCATGTGTGCAGGACCTTTTGCGCATAAAAGTTATCATCTTATATGAAATAAATTATAAAGTGGATGAAATCATAACAAAAATAGTTACACCACAGAAAGTATTAATATATTAAATACGTACTATAATTATTAATATAAGGGAAAAAATGTATGTACATTAAATTTAAATTTAGAAAAATTAGGAAAATAATAATAATACATAAATTTAAAAAAAAAATCTTACTTCCTGTAGTTTAGTTTAAATGTAACCAGTAAGTATATAGTTGAGTATCTTAATTTTATCTCAAAGTTTAATTATTGATTGATTTAACATCTTATTTTATGTCTAAACAGAGAGAGAATAAAAAAGGAGGTTGTTTGGCCAACCACACATTTCAGACATGGGTCAATTACTCATGAAACACAGCTGGACTTTGTGGATTTTGTAGCCCTCTTTCGATCATTTAGGTAAGCTATATAGAGCTATGAACAACAAGAACAATTAATTTTTTAATTGAATTAATTTTTTTTTTAACTTCCATGGAGAAAAATTGTCACAATAAAGAATTAACTTTAAAGTCTGTATTAAAATTTAAATGGGTACTCATGAAACAGATCAAATTCATTTATTCTTAAACAAAAATGTACTAGCTTGTACATGGCTAGCTTATCATCACTAAGCCAGTATTATATTATAAGTACCCAATACATAAGATTTGCCCTGGTTTATGTTTACCAAAATTAATAATATATTTTTTATAATATATCTCNTTTTATAAACATTCATTCAGGTATTCATAAGCCTGAAATAAATTATCTTGGTCTCTTGGATTTTTTTGGTAAGTCTCATTGCAAAACTTTTGCAGATTCCTTTGTATATCATAACAAAGTATACAAATCATTGACACACCACCTTACACATCCTCCTCACACTTTTGCCAACTCACCCTCTATTATCCATAATTTTAAAAATAAAGAACTCCAAATACTCATTCCTAATGCATAACCTTTCAACAAAGAGTTCAATTTCAGGTTGCTCAGGGGGAAGAGAAAACCAAAATCATAGTTTGCCAATACATTAATTAGTTTTAATCAAAATATTTAGAGAAAATACAAATTTAATTTTATATAATTTATACTTTATAACCTTTTAGTTATGTGTTTCTTCTGAGTAGGCAGTAAACTAAGACCTATTTTGAATGAGATTTTAATAAATGCCTTGTATTTATCATTTATTTAGTTGGTTATTGGTAATAGTGGGGAGCAAGTTTGACCACATTTAACAATTCTGTTCAGAAAGGACTGCTGGCATTCAAAAAATATTTAAACTGATAGTATTGACAAGGTTATAGATTAAGAAGTTATGAGAGGCTGGTCCATAACAGCACTGACACCTAACAGTAATTGGAAGCAATCAAAAAACTTCCTTGTAAGAATACCACATAGAGTATGAAACACTAGTTTATCAAGGCCATAGGTTGTTTGACTACTTGCCTCCCAATATCTGAGCAGTCGCTTATCTATCTGATCCTGGAGATCTATACTTTGATGCTTCATTGTTATGCAATGCATCTCATAGGGTTGAGAATTCCTTTACATTTGTGAAGATAGTCTTTTGAGGATTTTAGTGCTTATTTTAATTTTTTTTAGTAAAAAATATTTAATTTATTTTTAAAATAAATTTCTTTAATTTAGATTTTTTTTTCTTACATATTATTATTGTAGTATTTTATTTACCCCCTTCAAACTGTTTCCTGACAACAATCCTCACATTACATGTTTAGAAATAATATATAATATAAAAATATAGAAAATATAATATTTTGATTTTGGGCTTGAGTAAAAGAATAATTTGCATTAAAAAATAAATAATTTTGTTTAATAGGAGGCATAAGGCCTTGTTTGGCGATAAGTGGACAGGAAATACAGGCAATAAAGATTTAAAACAGAAGAAAGAGACTGACATATGACATGATTTCTTTGGGGGATTTCAACATTTTTAAAATTGGTTTAAATTAGAAGCTGATGCTTATTGGAAAATTTTCTTTAATATATCTGGTTAATTCATCCATTCTCTTCAAAGTACGGATTGTTTAGTAATAGAGTCGGCATGTACCTGAGTTGAACCTATATAATCAACTTAAGCATGGATTTTGTATTAATAGAAAAAAATAGTATATGTACTTTAATGTGGAAAAAACACATTTAATTGATCATATTTTTCTATAATCTTTTCATTGAAATAATACTTAAATAACATTTGAGGATTACTCAGTTGAATTATAATATGTACTATTCTTTAAGTGTCAAGTATTTTTGTGACTACTTTTCTCCTGCAGTTCACATTTTAGTGGCAAAGCTTTGCATGGTAAAGTCATGGGTATTTTTGTTCTCACTAGATAATTGTTTGTAGCCTTCGTGCTCGTAAAGACTTGAGAGAGCTGTTTGATGAGTTTGCTGTGAGCTGCCGCAGCATGTCTGACAGCTCGCTTAATGATGGGAGCCTCAAGAGCTCTCCAGAACATTCTGGGAGAGCACCTAAAATAGGTAGGTAGAATATTTCTCTAGGGTAAGTAGTCATGTATCATCTATATAGTCACAAATTTATTTTGATATTCTCTTTTCATAAATATTTGTCTAATTCAAATTATTTAGAAAATAGAAAGTTGTTTGGTGAATAAGTAATTTATTTACTAGCACTCTTAAAGATTAAAAAAAGAATACCATTAAACAGGAACTATATTAACTGAGAAAATTCTTCTCAATTTCTAATTAAATTTGATATCAACATTCAATAAAAAGAAGCTTATATATTAAATTTGGCTTCAATATTTAAAAAATTGTGAACTTTAGAGTGTGTATAGACACACTCACACACACACATCATTTTTCAGTACACGACAAGATTTTCTGACAGTTACAAGTATATCCTCTTCATCAATTTGAGTCTTGGCTGGCACATTAAATAGTGCACCCAGTTCCACACACATCAAAATGCTGTGTCAAATATAGAGATTATCCCTTATCACATAGTTGCAGCATATTATGGCACCAATGATGAGACTACTCTTCCTTCTGACTAAGGATCACTCTAAGACATCAATGGTCTCTCTGAATCAAATGCATTACTGGTGTATGAAGGTGTAAGGCCTCCTGTATCAGTCATACCATTGTCGGGTCTTCATCTAGGATTTTCCTCATAGCAAAAATGTTTTCCTCTGTTACTAACAATCACAGTCTTCCTTCTCTCTCAGTTTCCTACAAAGTGAAATTGCTCCTTTCATAATATATGTGTTACCTGGATATTGTACAATGTGGACAAGCATTATTCAACGAAAGTTTCATTTCTTCTTAGTATTCATCAATGCTTAAACTGAATGCAAAGTTATATCTTAAAACTGCCAATACTTCAATATGTGAACCTCTTTGCCATAGTAAAAACTTTAATTTGTCATTTTTTATAAACATTCATTCAGGTATTCATAAGCCTGAAATAAATTATCTTGGTCTCTTGGATTTTTTTGGTAAGTCTCATTGCAAAACTTTTGCAGATTCCTTTGTATATCATAACAAAGTATACAAATCATTGACACACCACCTTACACATCCTCCTCACACTTTTGCCAACTCACCCTCTATTATCCATAATTTTAAAAATAAAGAACTCCAAATACTCATTCCTAATGCATAACCTTTCAACAAAGAGTTCAATTTCAGGTTGCTCAGGGGGAAGAGAAAACCAAAATCATAGTTTGCCAATACATTAATTAGTTTTAATCAAAATATTTAGAGAAAATACAAATTTAATTTTATATAATTTATACTTTATAACCTTTTAGTTATGTGTTTCTTCTGAGTAGGCACCCTCCTTACTACCAATTCAGCCTATGATCAGTCTTAGCTATTTATTGTACTTTCTGGCTTTAATATGAAACTTTTAATCTTATTTTATTATAGTAATTTTTATAAGGATTGAGCTGTTGAATATGCTTAGATTACTTAGTCTACATTAATTATAAAACTGTCTTTAATATATCTTAACCATTTCAATATCAGGTTAACCACAGTCCTGTAAATGCTTTGTATTCTATTTAATTGAAATGTTAAAATTATAGAATGATTGCTATGGTTTTGTTGCAATGTAGTCTTTTTTTTTTTTCTTTGTTTAGGTTTATTAACAAGAAACAGCTCAGCAGACTTGATGGACTATAAAAACACCCCTGCTATGCAAAAGAAGAAAATTTTTGATGCCATTGCCACATCAAGCATAGTAAATAATTGTGCAGGAGTTGACACCTCGAAGTCACAGGTCATTACTCTTTCCAACTTTGCAAAGTTTTTGGAGACAAAACAGCTGGAACAGCATTCAGAGGATGAAGTGAAAGCTTTAATTCAGGTAAGTCATTATTTTTTTCAAAAAAAGAACAATTTTTACAATTCAAATGAACTTTCTAAAATTTAGCTGCTATATTACTTTATGATATGTGACTTTCATGATGGACTATGGCAGAAATGTTTTGTATATTGCCTGTTAAAGCCTTCATCTGAAGTAATTCACCTCCTGCTTCTATTTTTTTAATTTATATTGTAACCTATCATCATGGAAATCCTAAATGTAAAATATAAGCTTTGATTAGTTATAGTTATTATAGTTTTTAAAAAAGGTTTTTTTTTTTGTTAAGCACTTCCTTTAAAAAACCCGCTGCTGCTCTGATTTTGCCCATAAACTATATAGCACTTCTCAACAAAACTTCATATTATTCATTATAAATTCTATATTATTGTTATTTTTCTGATCTATCAAATGGTGCAACCTCTTCAGCATTCAGCCTAAGAAATGGGTGGTATACCTATATCCTATTGTGATATATCCACAGGCCCTGGTACAAAAAGAAGTTTAGGGGGCCATAAAATGTAAAAATTAGATGGAAAATCAAATTATGTTTATTTTGAGATTATTATACTTTAGTTATGTAAAGTAAAAAAGATCATTTATTAAAAAACTCAAAGAATTACACATATACTGCTTCTTACTTTTAATAATTTTAAATTTCTTTTTTTAATATCTTTCCCTCCAAGACTCTGTGTGATTGCACAAGAGGTAATATATATATATATATATATATGGTTTATGTAATGTTGTTCNCAACTTATATAGTGTTTCAGTGTTTATCCGAATCTGTACAATACAGGTTTTATAGAGTATTAGTTTAGGGGGGATCATAATACAAAAAATACTCTTCTACATATTTTATAGTTAGTATTGAGCAAGATCTGAAGTTAACTAGTAGTTAGTCTTACTTGTGTGCTAAAGCAAGGACCTCTTACTTTTTTGTTCTTGGATTTTCTGTTTTATAATTTAAATCCCATCCCTAATGGGAGCAATCAACACTATTTTGTGAAACTCTACTGTCACACTATTAGATTAGTCATAAAGAATTTCAAAATAATTCTAACTAAAATTTAAAATATTATTAACTATTATAGAAAAATACTATGCATAAAAAATTATATAAATATATTTATATATAATCTTTTGGTGAGAAAAGGACAGTAAATTTTAGACAAAATTTGAGCAGAAGTTCTTCAGAGCAAAGGTAAATAGAAAACTAGGATTTAATTTATCATCTATATATCAGTTTCAGCTTATTTTTTCCTAGTACATTTACACTGTGTGTGTGTTATGATATAATTTTGAAAAGAAAAAAAAAGTAAAAGAGTACTTCAGAGGAATCTTTAAGAAGATTTTTTCCCCAGCTTCATAATAATTAATGTTTAAATTTCATATTTAAATAGTTTAGAGTAACACTTATTTAATTAAAAGTTATAGAAAATCTGTGAGGTGGTTACTTCAGAATTTCGTATTTTGTTTCATTGTAAAAAAAAAAAAATAATAACTCAACTATCTCGGAGATTAAAATTAAATTATAAAATAATTATGCCATATGATTAATTTATGCTTCTCCTGCACTTTTTAAAGAATTCTTAATACAGAATACCAGTTCATCCTTGCAGGATCATGACAATTATTGGTTTTGATCTGGAAGGCACCAGTCACTCATTTCTTTCAATGAATATGCAGAATTTTTTTTCCTATCTTAAAGAGCTTATTATATTGAGTTAATGAATGACATGAGATGAAGGTCGAGTTTTAAGTATAGAAAGAGTCTGCTAATGGAAAATTCTTTATAAATAACATCCAAAAATTTTTTCTTGGTAATATATACATTATGAATTACTTTAAATGTTCTTTTCATTGTTTTAGATTTTAAGTCCTAATATATTTTTTAAGCTATTGATTCATCCTTTCTTTGTTAATGTTAATCTTTTAGTATATAGAGCTTCTGGCCTTATAATTATTTTGTGATAGGTAAATTTTGAGATCCAAATAGTGCTCATTTAAAAAAAATAGAATTTCTCTGTTAAAGTCCTGCTTAGCTCTTAGCTTTAAATAAGAAATGAATCAATACAAATTTTTAAATTGAGAGTAATGAGAAATATATATACAAACTTTATTAAAAACTTTGTTGGCCCTTCAGTGCAGTATTAATGTTCAGTCTATACTATAGGGCTATAGAAAGCAATGCCTTACAAATGTCTCTTTCCCAGGGTAAGATCTTCTGTATCAGTCTAAATGAAAGCAGCAATAAGTAGTCAAGGCTATACTTGTATAGGTATTCTTCATGCCCCTTGGACTGTACACTTCCAGCTCATCAACTTTGAGTAAAATTTAATCTATGTTCTGAAATGAATTATAAAAGTTAATTGATTTACTTATAAAGACTATTCTTTATCTCTTAGTGAGATAAACATTGCCTCCAAAAACTAACAGCTTAAAATAAAAAAAATGTTAATTATACAATGTTGAAAGGTGAACTGTTCTCTACGTTAAAAAAAAAAAAATTGTAAGTAGCTTTCTCTACCCTTATTAGTAACCTGGATTACTTATTAGGTTACTCACATATTGAGTAATATTGAATATACAGGATATTGGCATCTAAGTATCCTGATTTCAGCTTCTCAAATGTTCCCTATTTTCTGAAAAAATAATTTTGTATTTAAGTGTGATTTATGATCTACATAAGGACATTCCTCATTTACTTTCCCTAAATATTGCTGTTCCTTTTTTATGAGGCCCTGTTTTATTTTATAAGTCTTCTTTATTGTCAATTGCTTTTATAAACCTCTTTGTTTAAAAGCAAAATGTAGCTGTAAAATTTTATCTTTTTCCATGCTTTCTCTATCTTATCTTGTATCCATTTTTTAACATTCATCTTTGTATTTGGCTTTGGAACTAGCAGTTTCGGTTTTGGACCAACGAACTTTATTCCTGAATCCTTTTGCCAGCCCATCTGCCCCTCTTTCCCTTTAATCCTTCTATACATTTTTATCCATCTTCTACTCACTTTTATATATTATATATATATATATATAATCTCCAATCCACGATAGGTGAAGATCTGTTAATATGTTTCAAAATTCGTGTCATGATCCCAACCTGTAGGAAATCTGCTAAAATTAATTTATGATAATGTTGTAACTAATATTGCTTTTCCAAAGTATTTGTTTTTATGTTATTTATTTATACTTTTATAAGTAGGAAAAATAATAAAAATAAGAAATTTCACAGGTTGAATTATTATTTTATTACATTTGTCTTCTGTTGTTTGATTAATATTCCTATCAGATTGATGTATTCTTCTTTGGTATGATTGTTATATTAGTCAAAATCTGTCAGGATAAATCATTATTTATTTACTCATCCTTCTGGTAAGAATATTGATTATTGACTGTAATCACTGCAGATTTAATTGTTGTTGTTTGTAGTTTAGAGGCGCTCAATGACCATGGTTATCAGCGCCTGTTATTTTTAATTTAATTGGGCAGCTTAAATCTTACTATTAGATGTTTTAAATTTTAAAATTTGTATCTTTTGTATCTGCCTTGATCAAACCCTAACAAAAAAAACATCTAATAATAATATTTACGGTTAAAAAAAAAACTCTCCACTTAAATTTTACTATTCATTATTGCATTTGTTGACATACTTTTGCTATTCTTTTTTTTTTTTTTTTTTTTTACAGCGCCATGAACCAGATTCAACACTCAGGTCCCACAACTGTTTATCATTTGAGGGATTTGCCCGTTTCTTAATGGACAAAGAGAATTTTGCTTTCATTAGTGAAAGGGTGGAACCAGATGAAAAGGAGATGGAATACCCACTCTCCCACTATTATATTGCATCTAGTCACAATACCTACCTCACAGGCCATCAACTCAAGGGGGAATCATCTGTCGACCTCTACAGTCAGGTATTTATAATTATTTCTGAGTCCAGCAGCAATATTATGTTTTCATATATTGAAACTTAGTTCTCTTTTAGTTATACACCATTGTTACTACAAACAATAATTCCTTTGTTTATGTATTATAGTGTAATTCAATTTACATTCTCCTTATATTACAAGTTTCTACAGCCTTAAATGTGTAAAGTAATGCATTTCACTTAGCCTAGTCCTTTTCTGTAGGTATTCCTACTAATGCCCATTTTATTCCAACACCCACTTTTATTTATCCCCTATTAATTCAATTAAAATTATTTTTATTAATTCAATTTTAATAAATTCAAATAAATTAAATAGTTTTCTGTAGGAAACTTTTCCCTCTCGTTTTGAGACTATTATACTTCTAAAGGGAAAAATGCAATAAGCCTACTGGTCCTCCTTCTTCCAAGCATCTCCTAGAATTTTGGATTTATTTCAATAACGCTCTGCTAATTTCTCATTTCAAAGCCTTCATAGTATCTATCAGAAAAAATTATAAATAAATATCACACAATGGTGTATGTAATTATATTTATTCATGAAAAAAATTCTTAATATAATGGCATACCTGAATGAAGAATTTTTTTTTTTTTTTTAACAAATTCTTCATTCATGTATTCAACCTTTTTTTATTATTTTATTTATGAAGAAAGTTTTATAATAAATCCCTTGAAGGCAAAAATAATAGTAATGCAGAATGTTTTATCAAAATAAAATTTAATTTTCTTTTTGATTTTATCAACAGAAATTGTGTGATGTGAAAATAAATTGCATTTCTGACATAGAAAATATACTGTGTTTCCTTAAAAATTTATTTTAGTTAAGAGGCATTTTAGTTAATTTTTCAATAAAAAAGAGAAATCCTGTTATAAAATATTATAATTCTCAAAGGATTCTATACGAAACCTGATATTCTTGAGTGATTAGCCTCATGAATAGCCAAGGGGGTCTTGTTTATGATTTTAATATAATGTCAGGTGAACCACAAAGCCTTAAGAAATTTTCATAAATTATGAAATCTTAAGCATTTGAACAATATTAAATCAGCCTCAAATAGAAAATATTCAATCTTACTGAAATAAAGCATGGTGTTTCCAAAACTAACCTTGGACACTGCCATCATTATCATAAAATTGTTTTAATTAGTTTTCTAACTTCAATTCCTTCTCCCATTTCCTCAGTTACTATTATTTACCATAAAACAATTTTGAAGCAATTTCCGAGAAAACAAAATACATGTTACTGTAATGGGTTAACTCTAGAACCTTTTTACTTAAGATTCAAGTGCCCTACCAGCTAGACTTGCAGGGGCCGTAAATACCTGTGAAACTTTTTTTTTCTTTATATAGTTCTAACTCCTGATACTGTTAGTTCACAATATGTTTTGTAAACTTTAAAAAAATCATGATGAATGAGGTGCACAATCTAATTAAATCAAAATTCTTTGGTAGGTACTTCTAACTGGCTGCCGATGCGTAGAACTAGACTGCTGGGATGGTGATGATGGATCACCTCTTATCTACCATGGACACACCTTTACCACTAAAATTCCCTTCAGGTCTGTAGTTGAGGCTATCAACAGGAGTGCATTTGTCACCTCTCCCTATCCAGTCATCCTTTCTATTGAGAACCACTGCTCCATTCAACAGCAGGCTCGAATGGCCCATATCTTTCAGGTAAGCCATTCCCTAATTCATTTTCACTTTCAATAAATTAATATATATCTTTACCAATTTAGACTTGCGACATAGTGATATTTCGTTCTCATATACTTGTTAATTAGGCTTATAAGAATTGACTCTTACCTAAAATATGCATAGCATTTAGTATACTTAAATATGCTACAAATAAAATGTGATTTAATTTATTGATAATTTTAAAATTTATTTAAAAATTTAAAATTAAGTTGACTTCTTGTTATAAATACAAACATTGGTCCAAGAAGTATCAAAGAAGTTCCTAAAGTAAAACACTTAATTGTAAATAATGATTTTTGTTGTGGTATTTAATCCCACATTAAATTTTATACAAGAAATGCAAGGGAATTAGAATTTAAAAAATCTTGCTACCTCAGTTATGACTTGAACCCAGGTCTCCTACTTTCCGGGCAGTTATGCTGACCACTGCACCACCGAGGCCAGCTAGATAATCTCTCCAACTCCCCGCACTTTACTTCGAGTCTAAACCCCTAATTAAGACGAATATATCATCTTATGCTCGAAGGGAGCTAACATTGTCGGCTATTTGTTAGACTCTGGTTTTTTTCCTATATTTCTTTTTTAAATAATGATTTTCATTGTGTATCTCCCTTGCATTTCTTGTACAAAATTTAACTTGGGATTAAATACCACAACAAATATTATTATTTAAAAATAAATATAGGAAAAAATTAGTCTGACAAATAGCCGTCAGTGTTAGCTCCCTTCGAGCATAAGACAATTTATTCATTTTACTTGAGTGTTTAGACTCAGAGTAAAGTGCAGGGAGTAGAAGAGATTATCTAGCTAGCCTCGGTGGTGTAGTGGCCAGCATACTTTCCCGGAAAGCAGGAGACCCGGGTTCGAGTCCTGCTGAGGTTGCAAGATTTTTTTATTCTAACTCCCTTGCATTTATTTCTTGTATAAAACTTAATTGTGATTTCTATTAAGTGATATAAAACATTTATGGTTATGTATTGTATATTATTCAAAATTAGGTTTCTGAAGCTGCATAATAACGTAAACCATTTAGATGGACATACATGAGATTAAATGACAAATTATATTTGATGAGGCAGAAAAAGCAATAAGCATAAAAGGAAAGATCATTAAAACCTAGCTCTAGGAAAGGAAGAGTAGGGGAACAACTCAGCCATCATATTTATATTCATAATTATCTTCCTTAATAATCTTCTTTTTTTTAACTTTTATAGTACAAAAGCTTTAGGAAATTAGATATTGCACCTATTTTGTTTTACAAACTTTTTTATTGCTCAAATACTCTCATATGATTTAACCAAAAATGAATTTGTTTGAAACAATTTTTAACCATCCCATAATGCTTTGAGCATTGGTTGTATTTCCCAAGCATTATGGGAGAGATATAATAAGTACAAAGATTTAATAATACAAATATTTTGTTAAAAATGTTTTATTTTATTTAATTTATTTCTGTATGTACACACCTTTATTTTTAAGCTTATAAAACATGTTTTAAATAGTCTCAGGTCTTTAAAAATACATTTTGGTTTTCAGCATTTAATGCCTATGCATACATTCCTCATATTGTGTACTATGTTGATAAAATACTATGTACAGAAACATTTTTGCTGCTATGAACAAAAATTTACAGCTTTAATCATTAGCCTTTCATTTTCAATTAAAATAGAAGAAATACTTATATAACAAAAACCAACTTAAATGATAGCCAGCAATAGATATAAGTTGCTGACACCATTTTTCATTTCATAAAAATCCATACCCTTTTTCAAACTTTCATAATTATATATTAATAATTAATAATAATAATTAATTAAACATAATTAATTGTATAAATGCATTTGTACAGCTGATGGTTTATATTATGTATGTTGACAGAGTGTGTTTGGAGAAAAGTTGGTGAGCAAGTTCTTGTTTGAGGCAGATTTCAGTGACGAGCCATGTCTTCCCTCACCTGGTCAACTTAAGCATAGGATTCTCATAAAGAACAAGAAGCTAATGGCAGAATTGGCACCAACTCTTCCTGTGGCTGGTAGAGGTCCAAGGCCTCCTCGTGCCCCTGGTCCACAGCAGCAGGCTCCTCGGGCCTCCTCCATAATCTCTAATACTTCAGGAGGCTCTGTCAATGATGACTTCTCTGATGATGATGATGATGATGATGATGACGATGATGAAAACATTGAGAGTGAGTATTAATTAAATTCATGTCACCTTTTGTTTCACCATTGGCCTTATGTACTCTATAATTTTTATTAAATAGAGATTGACTTGTCACATAAAAGTGTGATTTCTTTCTAATTTAATTCATCCTTTTTTCACACTAATGCCATGTCTATAATTTGTGTAATGTTTTCCTGTATTAATTGTATATTACTCCTATAGTAATAATAAAGTTTTAGTATCACATATCTCATTCTGAGATCTTAATTACCATTTGCTACTAATTTAGTTAATGCACAAGAATTAAATATAAATGTTAATTAATAGAGATAGAGAGCTATTGTATCTAAGAGTAACATTAAAGAGACCTGACTCCTTTTTCAAAATTTATTTGCATTTGACAAAATAATTTAAAAAAAAATTAATTTTGGAAAGTACAGGAAAATTTTGTTGTTTTTAATTTAAAATTAAAAATTATATGTTATTAAAATGCAAACAGTAATAAAATGCTGTATATTGCAATTTTAATTTGTGACTTCATTATAAGAACCTTAGATTATCGTCCCCTTTTTTCCCCAAAAATATTACTAAAATCCCAATTTAAATTACTCATCCTTAAACTTATCCTGCACAATAGGTTTTCAGTAATTAATGAACAATTAATTCTTATTAGATCTTCCTTACAAATTTTGTCAATAAAACTGATGTCTACAGCTGGGGAGTGTCCTCGAACCGACTCACTGTCCAGTCATGAAAGTGCTCTCCGTACAAGAGCTGGTCGCTCACCCCAGCCTCCTGACTGGCCTCCTGAAGAGGAGCCTCTCACTTCCAAGCCACCTAAGAGACAGAGCAGCCAGATAGCCCGGGAGCTCTCAGACCTCGTCATATATGTTCAAGTATGTAACTACTGCTTTGAAAATAATTCAATCCATAAGTTTCACTTCATTTATTCATAAATATATTAGCTAAAACTAAACATATTCCAGTAAGAATATTTTCATACTTTAACATTTAATTGGAAAAACATCCACTATACATATAAGGTGTATGAATTAATTTGCCACAACCTGACTTAATAAATTAATTTGACACAACAGAACTGTTTAATAAGAATTGAGATCCTTGTAAAATAATTTACAGTTATTATTTTTGAAAAGAAAAAGTTATTTTACAAGAATCCCAATTATGAAAAAGTTCCTGTATATACTATTCTAAGATGATTTTAGTTGGGGTTCAGTCGAGGTAGATCCAAAAAAAAACAAATTAAAAAAATGTATTTTTTCAATGAAGGATTATCTGCCAACGTTTCGGCTTACATTGTAAGCCATCTTCAGGGCTGTAGAAATACAATGTCATGAGAATACAGTAATATTTGAAATTAGTATAATAGAGAATTATAATATAATGTGATATCAAGAGTATGA
>KZ807040.1:249096-279129 GCA_000696205.2 Oncopeltus fasciatus
AGTGTCCGGACACGCAGAGCTCATTATAGCTGGGTTTCGGTCAAGGTAGATCCAAAAAAATACTAATTTAAAAATGTGTATTTTTTAAAGATTATCTGCCAACCTTTCGGCTTACATTGTAAGCCATCTTCAGGTCAATAATAATTTACAATATTATAATATAGAATTGCCATCATGTAATGTGATATCAAAAGTATGAATGTAGAAAGATATGTAAGAGAATTAAAAAAAAAACATGCAGACAACAACCTATTAAAAAAAATTGGATAAATTAAAACAGCAATTGACCACACCTACCTATCATGAAGGTGAGAGAAGCTGTCCTGTCCCTAAGTTCACATTTCCATGACTAAGAGGAAAATATAATTTTTGAAAAAGACACTGTGGGTGGGGGAAGGTAAGTAGGGGAAGGTACAAAGGGAGAGCGGCCTGTTTCAAAAGGGGGCAATAAAAAGGATAAAGGAAAAAAGGAAGGGTATTATTGGGAATAAGTAACATTGCAACTGGGAAAAATGTTTGACAGGTTTATTTAGAAGGAGGGCTAATGGTTATTAGAATGTTGGAATAAGTTGAAAAAATTTGTTCTATGTCCGTTCTGTCGTTATCTGGATTGTGTTGTATGTTAATGTGAATGGTTTCAGATAAAAGGCATTTATGTTCATAGGGTTCAGTGAAAAGAATGGTTATGTTCTCGAAGTCAAATGTGTGTTTTCATGAAAAACATGTTTAGTGAGGGTAGTTTTATTAGTTTTTCTTTGTCATTTTTATAGTTATTTATTCTAAGGGAAATAGGGTTTTTCGTTTGTCCAATGTAAGGACCATGGCAATTAGGTGTGGAACAGGGAATTTTGTAGACGACATTAGTTCTGTTAGGAAGGGGGAGGGGGTCTCTGAGGAAGGTGTAAATAGATTTTAGTTTGTTGTTGGTGGAAAAAGAAAGCTTATGGTTAGGGAAAGTTTTTCTGAGAGATTTCTTAATATTTTCAGAAAGTTGTGGAATATAAGGAACAGAAAGGAAAATGAGGTCATTGTTTTGGGGAAGGGGATAGTTGGAGAAGTGGAAATAAAAAATTATTTTACAAGTTTTTTAATTGTGTGAGTAGGAAAACCATTGGAAAGGAGGATGTCAGTTACACGTTTAATATTTTTGCTGTGGAATATCTTGCCAGAGAGTGTGAGTGATCTGAAGATGAGGTTTTTAGCCGCATTAATTTTGTGATGATAAGGGTGAGTTGAGTAAAAGTGGAGGAGACGACCTGAGTACGTGTGCTTGGTATTGGTATACCATTATTGCAGATGGTAGTTTATTTCCACTTTAAAGCGTCTTGCTTTTAGGCTTTATTTTGATGAATCTATAAAAATATTTTTTTCTGAATATACCTTTTTTATATTCAGCTCATTCATTAATATTAACAGATGCTTAGTGATAATTCCATTTTATAATAACCTGAATATATAGTGTGATGTTTTCTGAATTGCAAAATACATGTATTTTTATCCATCCATTGTTGAATCTGAAACCTAGAAAATTATATTTTTGCTTTGGCAATCAGTGACCAATATAAGTATTTAATTCACTTTCAGTTATTAAGTAACGTTCACTGCTAGATGAAAAATGGTGGTCACAGGATGTTGCAGATTCAGAACTGTTGAGAATTAGAACTATCAGGAAACACATTGTCCAGGTTTAAAGGTGGAATCAGTATATGCAGTTTTTATCTGTAAGCAACTGACGAACTGCAAAAACCAAATCGGATAATGAATTTTGTCCCTTAGATTTATTGATATGCCTTCTGTTTTAAGTGCTACAAAAGTATTGATCTCTTACATGATCTCCCCACCATGATAGGTTCCCTCCCCACTTTTGGAACTGAAAAGGGTATAGCATTTTTTTTTGTCATGTATCAGTGCACTAAATTCATATGGCAACTTCCACAGGGAACATGAGTTGTTCCTACTATTATCTTGTTCTTTGTTGTTGCACAAAATACAAAAGCTTTTTTAATGTGCTTTCTCAGCTATATATATAAAAAGCTAAGGAAGCTTATTTTATATATAAATAAACCTATTTATAGACCTATAGCAGAAGATGTAGGACTTCCTTGAGACGTCAAAATAAATCTTCTACATGCATAAAACTAATCTGCAGTATTTTCGAAGCATAGATGACTAGATCTTATTATTTTCAAATCGAATTCAATATTTTATTTGTATAACAGGTAAATTTGTTGACCGTTTTAAAAAGGAGAGGATTGTCAGGCATTTGGTCTTACTAGCTGTAGAATTAAAAATCAATTTTTAGCCAAGAAGGTTTTTATTTTAGCCAACGTTTTGGCCTAAATTTCAGACCTTTATCAAGGCAAATAGGATGACGGGGACAGAGAGACTCCTGCACAACAGTGACTAAATCATGACACCAAATTCCTGACAATCCTCTCTTCATCGAATTAAACATTTTGTCAAAAAACAAAATCACACAGATGAATGATATTTTCACTTTTGATAACACAGTTCAGGAGCAGATCTTATGAAACATTGACTAAGAAATAAGCAAAATTTTAGAGAGAGGGTTAAAGGAACATTCAGGTATTAGGTCGGTGGCCTTAAGTGCTCCCTATTGACTGTTCTTTTCCTTTTCTATTCACCACTTAGTATCTATCTTCTGTAAAAAAAAAGAAGAGCTTTACTGCTTTTTTGGTGAAAATTTGATACATAATGCAAAAACACAATTGGATTTTACTTATTACTTTTATGTTTTGTGCAAAATACATTTAAACATGTGGGAAATGAGAATTTTTCAGATTTCTTTGCCCTTTTTAAAGTAAAAGTAAACTTCATTTAAGTCTGAAACAACTTATCAGAACCGGATTTCATATTCGTATTCTCCTCACCATATCATTAAAAAATGATATAAGGCGGAGGGCTTACAACATTTCCTGTTGATACGTATGATTTTAAACTTCTGTGTTACAGAAAAAAGTGGACAAGCCATATATCTTAAAAATAGACTTGTGAGTTAAAAAAATATGTCAGATTTCGAATCAAAGCACCCTAAAACCCCTATAACGGTAGATCACTTACGTGTTATGAAATCAATTTTGACCTGATGTTGTGTAATAGATAATAAAAGCTCACAAAGAATTGTGCGATACTTCTAAGATGATTTTAGTTGGGGTAGATACAAAAAACACAAATAAAAAAATGTATTTTTTTAATACATCTGTTCAGTCATGGAAATGTGAACTTAGGGACAGGACGTCCTCTCTCATCTTCATGATAGCCCTGAAGATGGCTTACAATGTAAGCCAAAACGTTGGCAGATAATCCTTCATTAAAAAAATACATTTTTTTATTTTATTTGTGTTTTTTGGATCTACCTCGACCGAACCCCAACTAAAATCATCTTAGAATAATATCTACGGTCAACAAACTCTCTTTTTGTACGATACTTCTTTCTTCAACAAATACCTTTATACAACTGCCTCGAAAGGCAACCCACTTCCTTTGTGTGAAAGGCCATAGTTATTAGAAAGCAGTTAGCCCTTTTTTAATAGAGTTGTCAAATATTTTTATTATTTTCTTATTAAAGTACTAAGCAGAAAGTAGAGAAAGTGTTCGTCCTCTTGGGCTATTTTTTTTCTTTTTAATGTGAAAGTTTTTTAATTGAAAAAGGACTGTCAAGGTACTTTTTAAGTATTTCTTATTTCTTTACCTGGAATTTAGTATACAAAGTAAATCAAATTTTCTCTGTTTCTGGCTCTTCCTTTGTTTTTTTAATACAGACCTTCACATTATAAAAGAACTATTAAGATGGTTTCTTCCGTGTTCTTTCTATTCCTGCCTGTTTTTCAGAAGTTCATAGTAAATGGAGAAAGGCTCTTCCCAATACGACTTCGTAGTTTGTTCTGAAAGTTATCTAGAGTTTAAAAAAAAAAGAAAAAAAAAAAGGGACAGTTATATGATAATAAATAGTTCATTGGGATAATACAATTTAATTGCAAATATCCTCTGTGTACTTTTTTAGATTTGTTATTACTATATTTAGATTTATAATAATATCATTTGAAGTTTAGAGAGTTTCTTTCTCCTTCATATATGCTTATGGTATACTGTGCTTTGCTAATTAAAAATCTATTTTTTTTTTCTTCTTTAGATTGGATCTTAATGCAGCCGAGTCAGGCGTCCAGCACAAACCCTCACAGACTGGACGTACCACTCTCTCCAATGACCAACAACCCAACAGGGATTCCTGCCCTTGTTAGGCAAGTTTTATTGATTTTTTTTTTTAATATTAATTTGATATGATATTTTCTTTAAATCCTCCAGATTTCATTAATATGTCAGATTCCACACATATAGAAAATTTCAAATTCGCAACCCCTTTTCACTTCATAATTTATTTACTATTTTTTTCTTATTATATTTTGGGAGTTAATTATTTTTTGTTTAAATTTAAATAGTATAATGGAACGGAGTAATGAACAACTTGAGAATCAAACGTATAAATGAATTTACAATATACATTATAAGCCATCTTTAAGATTGAAAAACATATAATAATAGACTTAGGTGTTGTACATATACTCATATAAAACTAAATACATCTAACAAAATAAATATTCCTGTTTTTTCAAGAGTAATTTATTTTCCCCAATTCTGAAGAATAGCCCTAAAAAAATCTTTATTAATAATTAATTTGATTAAATGGAATTTGACTATGAAGTTTCCCATATTTCATTAAGTTGTAAATATTGAATTATATCTTGTTGTATTATACGCTGGAAAGAGCATTGAGTGTAAAAGAAGAGAAAACTGAACCTTCCAAGAGAAATCTATATATCTATTTCATGACACAACTTTTGAAAAATTTGCTCCTGCATTAGAGGAGCTAAAAATATGGTTCATTAAAATCATGTGTGTGTGTGTATACATTTGTCTGTAAGCCAGTATTGAGCAAGGTTCAGTTTTCTCTTCTTTTACACTCAATGCTCTTTCCAGCGTATAATACAACAAGATATAATTCAATATTTACAACTTAATGAAATATGGGAAACTTCATAGTCAAATTCCATTTAATCAAATTAATTATTAATAAAGATTTTTTTAGGGCTATTCTTCAGAATTGGGGAAAATAAATTACTCTTGAAAAAACAGGAATATTTATTTTGTTAGATGTATTTAGTTTTATATGAGTATATGTACAACACCTAAGTCTATTATTATATGTTTTTCAATCTTAAAGATGGCTTATAATGTATATTGTAAATTCATTTATACATTTGATTCTCAAGTTGTTCATTACTCCGTTCCATTATACTATTTAAATTTAAACAAAAAATAATTAACTCCCAAAATATAATAAGAAAAAAATAGTAAATAAATTATGAAGTGAAAAGGGGATGCGAATTTGAAATTTTCTGTAAAATGTTGTTAAGTATGATCACTAAATTTTTAGTGCAAGGGGATTAAAGACCACAAATTAAATAATATTTATATGATCACTAAAGTTTGCATTTGACTTTGCCATCTCTACATCCTAAACATGAATGTGTTTTGTTCCTCAGAAACATAAATAAGAATCATTCTAATATTAACCTAGCTTTGGCAAATATTCTACCTCTTGTTCAAGTGTTTAAATATGCCATAAGAATAATTAAGATAAAATAAATAAAAATGTTTCTTAAAGAGACAAAAAATTAAAATTATTTGTAGGTAATATAGTGTATTACCTCTAGCTGCAGAATCACTTATCACTTTCTGTTACAGGTGCTGCTGTGGACTGTCACCGCCAGCGCCTCTCTCNATTTTAATTTATATATATATAAATATATGATATCATTGTTATAAACTGACACATCCATACATATATGTGTGTGTTTATCTGTGTAAACATAAGATTTTATAGTTAATTTCATTTTGCTATTAATTGAATTAGTGTGAGGAACTATCGCTTTGTTATTATAATTGATTTTTACAGAAAAGAAAATATGGTAACTGTTGGATCACAAGAATTAGTGAGTGAAGGTGGTACTGTGGGCATGAATGTGGGAGTGAATATGTTAATTGTGGCCACAGTTATCTCGTTTCTTAAGCTTGGTATTGGGGCCAGTCTTAGAGAAATCTCAAATGTAAATTTGCATTTTATGCAGAAAAAATAAGTATGGGGCTTGTTAAATGTGTTTTATTATACAAAAAGATGATTCAGATCAGCATGCCAAGAATGCATATTTTAAAAATCTGTTAATTATTAAGGTTAGTCCAAGATGATTGCTTATTATGGAGTGCTAGGATTTTTTTAAAGTCAGTTTTTTGTTTAGCTAAGTTAATATATTAACCCTTTCCATTCATTTCTTGAAGAATTACGAGTATTATTTATTGATGGTAAAAAGTTACTGGAATCATGATATCTTTAATACATTTATTGTAGTCTGCTTAATCTATAAGATAAAATAAATCAATAATACTGCTTATTATGATAATTACTCAAAAACTGTTAAATAAGTTGCCAAGGTATAAGTAACAGTTTCTTTTAATGCTAGTTTTATGGAAATATCTGATTGTAAACAGGATTTGGAATTTCTATTTCCCCACTCGTTATAATTATTATTTTTCAAAAGTTTAACCGTCAATTTGTCCCTTACCTTACTTCTATTTTATTGCTGTCTACTTGCATAAAATCAGTGTTTTCCAGTGTTCGGTCAGCCCAATTGGATTGTGGTGTTAGACAGATATTGGATTGGAGAGATTGTTTTCTCTTCATTTGTTGTCATAACAATGTACTGAAATATTGTCATAAAAATGATTCAATTTTAAGGGTTGTAAAGAGAATGTTCCCTATAAGTTTTAAGTCTAATTAAGTTAAATGATTACTCACATATACAATTTTTATTTTTGAATTATTGTTTTCTAATAACAACAAGCTAATCCTACTTTTAAAAACTAACTCAGACTTTATCTACCTATTATTTTTCTGCTATCTATAGTGGTTTATTAAAATTCAAAAATATCATTTTTATATTTATAAAAAAAAATTAACATTTTATAAAAAAATTACCTGTCAAAAACAAGTACATAATTTATAAAAATATGTAGTCATAAGATGTAAAATGTTTTAATGAAATAACGTGTATTTAATACAATATTTTTTAGAAATCTTTCTTGGCTAGGTCTGAATGCCAACATTTGCTAGATTTAAGGGAAAATAACACCTTGAGATTGAGCCCCAATTCCATTTCAATCAAGTAACTAATTGATTAATTAATACTAAACAAGAAAAGTTTTATAAAGGAAAGTAAATGTGTTAATGTTAAAAAATTAGATTTTATGAATTAATTAATAATAATAAAAAATTGAGTTTCTTACCGAAGAAAGGAGTAGAAAGGTGTTAATGGTTCATGCCAGGCACCCTCCTGTCATAGGGGAATAAAGCACTCCTGTACTATCAAATTCTGCAAAATTCGTATTGTTCTTAACTTTCAAAATATAATAGTTTTAAAAAAAAGTTAATCTAAATTTATTGTAGAAATAGATTGTATACAAAGGTAAGATATGACTTACTTTGATAAAATAAAAACTCCAACCTTTTAATAGTCATTATTTATGTAATCTAATTTTCAGTTCTATTTATTATGTGAATATTTTTAATTAATTTAATATTTTAGTCACTTCTTTGTATTTTGAACTTCAAAACTTAAAATTTAAAAGAAAAATTAATTTATATAATTCAACAGCTTTTCAATTAAATTTGATTTATTAGTTTTTTTTTTCAAATTTNAAAATATTTATTTTATTTAATTAAATGGTTTTCTAGTTTTTTTCCCATTTTTAATCAGTATAACTTGTGAAATATTTTATAAACAATAATATGATTCAAGTAAATATTGTATATAAATTATTATTTTAAACAATATTTAAGAGTTTTTATTGAAGTTTAGATAAACTCAACACCTGTTCTAGTTCATATTGAGAGGAGTGTTCCTAATTATAAAGGCCACTGGAGCCCTTCATACTTTAATTTATGTAACTTCTTGACCAATCTTACAAAATTATTTATTCTGGAAGAAGATTGAATTTTTTTTTTTAATTTGAAGAACAAAATTTAAATTCTAATAACTCTTCAGTTTTCTCCATTAGTAAGAATGCAAAATTTTCCATAAAAAAAAAATGAAGAAAAAATATTTTTTTAAATTAACATTGTAATCAGAAAACCCTCTTTGTTTTACAGCCATTAAAAACATAAAAACTCAACATAAGCTTAACAATGTATTATATTTTACATATTATAAATTATGGACTAAATGCATTAGTTATTGTATTTCTGATTTTCGTGACAATAACATGCAATTTTCATTGACCTTAATTATGACCTTTGGGCAAAATACTGTTCTCGTGGAGCAGTTGAGTGTGTCCTACTCAGATCTGCTTATTAATATTACTAAATATTATAACTTTTGGACTATCAGACATTGCAGAGCAGGTTTTATTTCCTTTGAAGAAGGTACTTCTCCATATGAGAAATATAGTACGGATTTCTTCAGTACAGGTGTGTCTTATTACCCAATGGTCCCTGCCCCCTAATGCAGACGTGGTGTCTGGCTTCACTCTTTGAGTCATTCCATTTAAGGTAATATAGAAAGTGTGTAGATATGTATTGATGACTTTCTCTCAGCACTCTTCTTTTTATTTTTCACTTACACTGTTTTTGTTCTTGTTATTTGTATATTGTGATCTTAATTAATGTTTTGCCTAAAGATATCATTTTATATACTTTCACCAGAAAGGCGATCAACATAAGGGTAAAGGTGCTTTTCAGTTGCCTCGTAGTGCTTGTGATACCAATTATTTGTTATGATATATAATATTAATTCTTATATGTAATTCAAAAACCAAAAATTATTTTTATTATTATAATTTTTGTTGAATAAATGCTTTATTAATTTTTGGTACACTCTCAAATTTTGTATGTTATTAGTGCGTTATTTGCTAAATTAATTTTGTTTAAGGAAAGATATGTTGTACTATTATTTTTTTTTTTAAATTACAATATATTTTTTAATTATGATTAATATTTTAATTTTAGAATGAACTTTCTTTTGAAACATTTCAATCATAATGTTAGATATTTTCATGTCTACGTGGAATAGAAATCAAGTCTTTTCTTAAATCCTTTATTGTAAACCATTCATTCCATGCATCTATGTTCTATACCTTTGTTAGCCTCAATGCCAGTGAGTAATTAGTTAAAGCACCATATTGATCGAGAGAGGGCCCAGCATGACTGCAATATGAGGGAGATTGCCAGTTCTCATCTTTTGAAGTTACTACAGAATGTAGCCAGCCATTTGTAATATAAGTATTTGATCCACAGTTAACCTATATTAAAGAGCTTTTAACAGCAGCTGGAACTTATTTTTTATAAATTTAATTTATTTTCTTAAATCTAGTAATTAAATTTTGAAACTTTTTTTTTTTAACTATGCAGATTTTGTACAAACTACAGTACAATAAAATCCATTGTAAAAGTCGAAATTGAAGTATAGTGTCCTCGTCTATTTTCAAAACATAAGGTTTGTTGTCAGAGATGGTTTGATTTTCAAATCATGTTATCTCATCAATAAATCTCAAGATGTTTCTGAACCTTCTCTCATTTTCAAGTATAATAAATGATTTCAGATAACTTATAAAACACTCCAAATATAATTTTAAAAATATATATTCTGTGAGAAAGGGCTTGGGCAAATGTGCAAGATATTTGAAAATTGATGCCAGTCATTGTTGAATAAACGAGTCTTCTTTCGTATAACAGCTGCGACATTAGTATGAACTATTCTATATTCAGAGTAATTTTACTCATGTTGATTTCTGAACCCCTCATTACCAGGTGAAACTTTTCCTCTTTGAAAAGAAAGCTTTTTCAGTTATTAAAAAGTTGCTGTCATTATATTTAAAGGAAACTTTTGTATAATTTTTTTCTTTAACTTTACATAACTGCAAACCATCGAGTTTTTTTGTAGAGGAGAAACTGTATAGTTTCTGTAATTTATTTACTTCAGCTAATGAGTGTCAGTGCTCATTTGCATCTAGAGATATTTTTTCAATTCTGATGTCGTTACTTTCTTTTATCTTCTGTTACTCTGTGCCAAGTGTAGAGGCTCAACGATCTCTGTGTAGAGCTGGCCTTTATAATTCTAGCCTGGTCTTTCCTGTTACTTTTTAACACTTGTCATGCAGTACCAAGGATACACATTAGACATTAATTTGTGAAGAATTTTTGCCTGTTTTTGTTAGAGGTTGTTTTCACATTTAGTACCAGTACACTCTGATATTAGTGTTAAAAATTCTTATTTTGATCTTGAAGTATATACTTTTCGTTTTCTACAGCTACCACAGTTGGAAAGAAGGCATCATTTGCTTTCCTGATCCTTGCTACGATATCTTTGAGCCACCACTTGTTTGTACTATGCTGCCAAGGTATGTGACAATCACCAATAATAGTCTGATCCTCCTAGGCAAACGGGCTCAGTGTAATCAGAATTAATTCACATTTCTTCATATTTATTGTGCTCAGCATTAGTCCTGCAGCTTCTTCCAGGTTGTTGATCTTTCCTTTGATGTCTGAGTGTCTCAGGGTAAAAATGCACTCATCATTGGCAAAATCCACATCTTGTAGCCTAGTTATAATCCATTGTGGTCCCCTTTCTATTTTCCTTTTTTTTTTTCGTCACTTGGCTTTCTTCATTATTGTGTCTAAGGCAAGGATAAATGGGATTGGTGACAGATTGTCACACCCGAGAGTATTTAAAGCTCATAAATAAAGAACAATGGGATATTAAAAGATTCTGATAATATCCCCTTATACTTTACATGAGTATTCCTGGTACACCATGTTAATTATGGAAATGATCTTTGCTAGTATTCTGATTTCTTCCATTACTTTCCTTGCTTCAGCTTATCAAATGCCTTGACCTAATCCACAAACAAAACATATACTGGTGACTGGTACTCCTGTGATTGCTCCAAGATAAGACAGAATTAATCAGGTCAATGTTAGAGGGGCTGTTCTTTAATAGTTCACTTCTCATTAACACCTCAATTTTTTTGGAATTATCAGATTTATAATTATTTTGGCAAATACTTTACAGAAAATAAAAAGTGGTTACACTTAATATTAATACCTCTTAAGTTTTCTCTTTTTGAGTTGTCACCTTTTTCAAACATGACAGTTACTAGAGATGGCCCCGCCTATAAAGAAGCTAATTTTTTATTCCAATGATTATTCTGCTCACAAAATCTTTAATTGGAAGGGGTTCCCCCCTGGTTTTTTGTTTATTGAACATGAATTCAGTAAACAACTAAGGAGGCAGTATTTGATCATTTTTGTGTAGTAGCAGGTTTACGGTTACAACAAGAAACTTTATAGTATATGCTATTGCTGGCTTATGGTAAGTGAATTTGTCATTTCCCCTATTCACTGTACTAAGTGAAAGCTATTGGACTTCAGGAGTACAAATGACTATACCATTTTAAAGCAGCCTACTTCTGCAAAATTTGCACCTATTGAAAAGCTCACATTTCAATAGGAACATAATTGGGATCCACTAGCCATTGTGGAATGTGGAAGAGCAGTTATATATAGATTGCAATTTTGTTGTTTGACCATTTATATAATACCCTCATCGTGATGGAGCATTTCAACAAATAGATGTTAACAAATTTGCTATTTACCTGTGTTCCACGATTTCTCGTTGCCTATTTTTATTGGTCGAGCGGGCTTACATGATCTAAGGAACTGCTCATTCCTTCAAAGGCTGAAATTTAAGGTAGATCTGTGAATGCCTAATTCTACTCTATAGTAAATATAATTTTCTGTATCAGCTTTCTATACTCTGCCTTTGCCAGAGGTGTGACATCTGGTAAAGGAGAGTACATGAGGAGTATTTCTATCCAAGGAACAAGCAGATGTTGATGAGCATGAACACAACTGATGAAGTTCTATCGGGTGAAGAAAAAAATGTGTTGGCTCACGATTAGTCCACTCAGGTGCCTCTCATTCCAGCCTTCAATAGGCCGGGTTCTGCTGACTGATGAGGAGGTATTGTTTAGCTTAAAGGAAACGGTTGGAGACAGAGAACTAAGATCGTGTCCTTGGAAAAATATTTTGCCACCACCAAGAGAAACATCTCTGCTTTCCCATTTACATCATATCTCTTTTGCAATGTGTTAGAAAAACTAAGTATTTCTTACTTCTCTAGTTACAAGCCGACATCATCGTGAAATGGAAATTTTGCTAATAGTGTGAAGATGACTTGCATTGCAATCGAATGACAAACAGACCATATAGACTCACATCAATACTAATTTGATCATAAACGCTGCAAGAAGCACAGGGAAGGAACCACGGGTGTTGGAAATCTTATAGGGTTTTAAAGCCAGAAAGGCTGATGACATGCAGTACTTCACAGAGTTGGGAGTAAATGATTGTAGCTGGCCTCCACCAAGAATTATTAAGAAAACAGTGATGCTCAGGATCTATTTACCTGTACATACTCACAAGATCTGTATTAATACCTATGAGTCGCAGAAGATTTGAAGTAATACCAGAAACATTCCTTTGCAACGTACGACCAAGAATAAGCCTGTCGGAAAAGCTTGTCATAGTCTTCATCGAAGCGTCAAGCACAACACTCATTTTGCAATCCTTCTCCTTAGACATAAGGCTATAAGATGCAGTATTTCATCTATAGCAGGAGGTTGTGACTCCTAGTATTATCCTTTCACTGGTTTTTTTTAAAAGAAAGTTGAGCTCAAGTTGTTAGAACCTCTTCAAATAATGTTCTTGAGAGTTAGATAAGGATAGGAGGTTAGTGTCATATCCAGGTTTAAAAGGCAAGCCCAGCAGATACCTTCTTTTGTCATCATATTTTTTTCATAGGGACTTGCATGCTTCAGGGAAATTCGTTCTACTGATGATGGCAACCGATATAAATCCAAGTGGCTTTCCAGACAGAGACAAAGTAAGATAAAGAAAATTCTCTTATGTGAAAGCACATGGTTTTTGTGAATCTTGTATTTATGATGATTGTTTAAATTTGGGTCACTCAAAAAGGTTTCTGAAAAATTTAGATATTGAAATTTTATGCTAACGGCATAAGGAATTTGCTAATTTATTAAGTGAAGAAATCTTAGTTGATTAAAATATTTGAAGAAATTTACAGTAATGAGAACACTGTTTGGAACAGTAATTTCATTTTCATTAATAATCTGGCATTCAGGTAGGCTGAGTCGGAAGTTAAAACTTCCAGGCAGCATATAAAAAAGTAAATTGAATGAATAATGCTGATAAGCAGCCTACTGAAGTTTTAAATAAGAACTAATGGCTAATTTAAAAACAAGTGTCATCTCCAAAAATAAGTACATCTTCAAAACACAAAACTTATTCAATTTAATTTATACAAATGGTTACACAGTGCATGATGGCTGACTATTAATAAGGGCAACAGATTCTGGACCTGGGGTTTGGCCTGGACTAAATTGGTGTTGAGGATGCAAAGCTTAAAGTGATGGTTTGTGGAATGTTGCCTTTTTTTTTCTTTTTGGTGGCTTACAGAAAGCCAGTACAGGTAAAAATATTTGATTAATAGCTTTTAAGAAGATGAAAAATCCTTAAAGGGTAAACTTAAAGTATACAAGGCACGGGAAAGCTCACAATGTTTGCTTATGGTCAGTCTCTGACAAACACCTGAGTTCTTGCAAGACTGGATTTTTCAGGTAATGAAAACATTAACTTCTTCATACATATATGCTTCCAAGGTCTCCAGAAATTTTTATAGATATTGTTTACTTCTACAAAGACAAGCCCTGAAAAATAATTTTTTATTTCCATTCATAAAGTATTAACAGTCAACAGTTCTTTTCTTATTAACTTACTGAGTTCATTAATAATCGTTATAATAAGTAAAACACATTTCATTTTCAACATATTATCTCTTTCAGAGATTCACATAAGACAATCAAATTGTTGAAACCAATGTTAATCTTCTGCTTCTGAACTATCCTTTTATTTTTTTATGGTAGTAAAAAAATTGCTGCAAATTATTCCACAGTAGTTTATTTCCTTATATATTTAATAATAACTTAATATGTTTTGATATTAATGATAGCATAGCTTTCTTATGGCGGGAGAGGAGTAAACTAAAAAAAAAATGAAAGAGTGATCGATTACGTACAATCTTGGTCTTAATGAATGTTCAAAAATTTGACTAAGGGAGGAAGGGTAAAAGCAGAGACTTACTGGTAGAAAAAACGGAGGAGTTGCAGGGAAATGGAGTGAAAAAGAGAGAAATCAAATTAATAATATTTATTTATTGCCATAGAATATATCCTGACAATTTGAAACTTCTACCAAAAATAACAATCATACTTATCTCTAATCCAGTATGTAATAAAAAAAAATATATATATATAAAATACCATAGTAATAATTCTAATTTTAATAATATAAAATAATGTAAAATCGTTATTTATAAATATATACATTCACACACACATATATATATATATATATGTGTGTGTAAAAGCATAAATTATCATGTATATCATAAAACAAATTCTAAGTTACCCCTCCCCCCGTTCCTTAAATCCCTAAAGAAACTATGAACTATAGTATAATATACCTGCCAAATAGCTTTCCAGAATATTATAGTAACTGGCCCTTCAGAAGGACGAAAGCGCTTTAATTTACAGAAGTGAAGAATTCTACTCTCTTGACTCTGTAAAGTACAATGTATTCCTAAATATATCCGTTCTGCAGGTGGTAACTGGAGGATGGTTTCTGTCGTAGAGGCCTCTGCAATCAAGTATCGATTACTTACCGGGCTAAACATAACATATTCAACCCGAACTGTAAGACATCTCAGCTTCAAACGTTTGGGGGTGTATATTTATCCCCTCGCATACTTTAGAAAGCTGTACTGGTAAAAATATTTGATTAATAGCTTTTAAGATAAATCCTTAAAGGTTAAACTTAAAAGTATACAAGGCGTGGGAATGCCTTATATCATTGAAAATATTGGGTCAAGATGTCCTCCATACTGCTGATAACGATCACAGTAGACAAAATCACAAGAGAGAGAGCAACAAGGACACCAATCTCGCCTCCACTTGTTTCGACAAAATCCTCTTCCATCTTATCAATGGATTCAGAGCGATTAGGACATTACTTGTACAAGAAGCGTGCTCTAAGACATATTACCCAACATCTTCCAAGGACTAACAAACAGCCACTGTGGTTTCCTCGGGTTAAGGAAAATCTGGTTACTCAAAAACACCTTCCAAACGTTTCAAGTTCTTCATTTACCTGGCATATTAAAACTGCAAAGCTTTCTGGACACCCACTGTGCCATATGACTTGTGCAATATTTTACGCTTCTTAATATATCATGAATATAGTACAAGAATAACAATCCCAAAACAGAGCCCTACGATACCTCCGAGTTTCATTCTGTCCAAAAGGACAAGCTGGTGCTCAATTTCTTCTTCCTGTATGTGAGGTAGAAATGTATCCAGAAGACAACTATCTCCTACTTTTAGAGCCCAGCTTCATTAGCAACAGTTAGTGCCTATTTTTTTTTTTTTTTTTTTCAGTCACTATTCAGATCTACCAGATTACACAAAATATCCCTTTCCACTGAAGAAATAAAGATTCCATGGCATTTTTCTTCATTTATTTTGTATTTATAACGCATTTCTATTAACTTCATATTATCATGAGTGAAGTCCCTTGACAAAGCCTGCTTTAATGTGTAGAAAACAAAAATTAATGTGGTGTTATATAAGCATTTGTGATCATTTGCTAATTTTTCTAAATTTCTACTTATTGCTTTAAATAGCAATGTTTCTTAGCAAGAATGGAAGGTTGGAAGCAATAAGCCCCGCTGGGGGCGATTGTGATAAATTAGAAATATTTCTACAGCTCTCTTAAACAGCAATAATCCGTATGTTACTTAAGCTTTCCCTCAGTCATTTCCAGAGTGCCTCACATGTTTTTCAGTATAAAAACTAGAAAAATGTGAATTTGAAAATCTGAGAAAAAATTAATGCAATAAGGAACACAAATTTAAGTTTAAACACATTTGTCTAAGCAGTAACAGCCAAAACATCAGAGAGTTAATATTTAAACTCATATTAAACCCTTTTAATGAAATTTAAAATTCATTGGGTACCTCAGGGACAGGCGTAACATAGTTCCAAATTTCATGAAAATCATTTAATTAGTTTTCGGTTTCTTAAAAATAATTTTTATTAACGCATAAAGAAATGAAATTAAAATTAAATCAAAATCTCTCTTAAATCAATCTATTTACACAGAATAACATTGCATACGCCAAAATACTTGTTTTTAGATATACAGCATAATTTGTTACACTTCTTGGAAAATGGAAGTCGCTTGAGGGCCAAATGCTCTATATCTAAAAACGAGTAGGATCAAAATAAACTGGGGGACAAAAAAACCGGCGCACCTAGAATTTTACCTGAAAAATGCATATAAACATTTTTATAACAGGTCAAAGGTCACAATTTGCTCACCTTTATTTATTGTGATATATTCTGTGTGTTGTATACCAAGAATAAAGGGTAAAAAACACAACATGAGTGGGTAAAAAAATCTTTATTGAAAAAGAAAAGAAAAATGGTCACTTTTAGAAAAAAATAAACATACTCTAAACGAAAAATAACACTCTATTATTAAGAAATGTGAGTCATTAGTACCGAGCGTTGCCTCCCCTTGCTTGAATAACATCCCGGGTTCTTCTAGGCATACTGCGAATCAGGTTGGCTACACGATTTTGAGGTATCTGATCCCATTCACGTACCAGAGCCGTCCTTGGCTCTTGGAGGTCATTTGGTGGGTTCTGTTGTCGCCGAATGGACGTTCCAAGCTGGTCCCAAAGGTGTTCGATAGGGTTGAGGTCAGGGCTGCGAGCTGGCCACTCCAAAGTGCGGACGTCTACCTCATCCAGGTAGTCCCTTACAACGTGTGCGACGTGTGGCCGTGCATTATCATGCATAAAAAGGAAATTGGGTCCGATAAACGTGGCAAACGGTACCACATATTCCTCAAGAATGTCAGTCACAGACGTATGTGCATTAAGCGTTGGCCTTCGGAACACATAGAGGTCTGTCTTAGCCTCTAAACAAATTCCACCCCAAACCATTACCGAGCCCCCTCCAAACTGCACTCTTCCCCTAATGTTGCACTGTGCATATCGCTCGCCTAATCTTTTTTTTTTTCCTTTAAGAAAGAAAGGAGAGATAAAGTCTATCTTTCAGTTTATATCATTAATCCTAGAGAGGATTAAGACATTTGTTGTCAAAACATAAGGAATCGTACTCCCATTTGATCTGTCGTGCCAGTTATTACACCGCACACAAAAATAATTATTTAATCTGCATTTTTCAGGTAAAATTCCAGGTGCGCCGGTTTTTTTTGTCCCCCAGTGTATATTGCACTTAAAATGTAAATAAATAATACTTTAAAACTGGTGAACACAAACTTACAAAGCAACTAATGTCAAGGTCCATGAAGTTGAGGGTGCACTGGTGATATTGCTGAGGTCTGTGCCTTAGCTGAAACACTTTTTTGAAACTCCAGAATGGTAGCAAAAACAGGCCGTGCCTAATTTGACCTCCAGCATGGAACATCTGGAAGAAGAATCCTTACATTCAAGTCTTGCACAAGCTCAGTTTCATCGTGTGCCCAAGCAAGCAGCTCAAATTCGAGAATCACTCTGTCATACGAGAGTGATGTTGACTTGACTCTCTTGGCTTCATAAGGATCTTCATTAAGATGAGAACAGAATCTTTAGGGCTAAACAAGAAGACATTGTGCACTTCCTAGACATTTGATATGGCAATTAAGGTACTTATGAACTCAATACACAGCTCTGTGTAAAAATATAAGATAGCATTGAACTTTAAGTTTGATAATAACTAGTTTTGCCAATGTGTAAAAAATTGCATGTATAAAATGTATTAGTACATTACTTCAGCTTATATTTATTTAAAAAGGTGTTTTATTATTTAATTTTACTGTGAATACAGTACGTCACTCAGCAGATGGAAATTTTCCAAGCCTATATGTAAAGAAGAATGATATTTCATATAAGATAAAACAAGTAGGGCACTACTGGACACAAACAAAAAGTTTTGAATGTAATCCTCACTTAAATGTTTATTAAATCCCACTTTAAATGGTTTAAAGTTCCATTTTATTTTTTCAAAACACGAACTGACTGTTATGAACTAACCTAAACTAATGCTGCAAGGTCGCGAGCCTGTGAAAAGTGTGGTTAGTGGCCTTGCTGGCGAGGAACCTCTAGATCTTTGGTCTGTATAGAATCTGAACACTTGCCAACAGAGTTTGTTAGCTTTAGGATTCAGTATTTCTGAGGTATTTTTTTTTAAATAATATGTATTCTTATTTGTTTTCCTTTTCGTTAATTATTAGGTTTGAATAATTATTATTATAAAATTTCAAATATGATTTTTTTTCTCTTTCAAAATTTTTTAAATCGGTTTATTTTCTGCTTCACTGTTTTTTATGGTCAAGTTATCAGACATAATTCATACTATAAGAATATATGTAATGCACAATTATTCAATAATTTTCAATAGATTTAATATGACCTTTTTTTTAGAAAAAGAAAAAATAGATTTTAAAACTTGATTTTTTTTTTTAAAATTTGAATATGCATACTTAAAGATAATAAAAAACAACAATAATAATACAGGAAATAGTTTTTCTAATTTCCAAATACAAGTGAATAATCAAATTCAAATTTCTTTCTCATTTCTCAGAAAAAGCTTTAAAACTTGTCATTTAATGTGACATAGACAATTAAACAAACCAATATCATTCAAAGAATAATAATGTTTTGCATGTAATATTAAAAATCAAACCCAATTTTAGAGTAGTCAATGAAGTTATGCAAACTCAACATAGGTGTATGTAGGGACATCTGCAGGGGCAGTTCATGATTTTAAAATTCATTGTTGATTATGATTAACAAATTTTCCTATTGAAGAGCACAAATGCTGCTTCATATCTTAAAAAGAAAGTTATTAAATTATTGGTTACTAATAAAATAGAACTAATTCTACAGTCATGGAGTAAGACAAATTTTCCATCCTTCCCGTATATTGGACTATATTTACTAATGTAATTGCTGATAATGGGCTACCCCTCTTTAAATGGTTTAAAAGCTAAGTAGATAAAACGAAAATGAGGATGAACAATACCACAAAAAAAAAAAAAAGAAAAAAAGAAAATGAGGATGTTATACTGATTTCCTTCTTATCCCTCTCATTTCAAGTAGAGTCTATGATGATTAATATTAATGAAAGATGGTGATGAGAGAACTAGACCCATCCATGCACTGCGGAGAGCTACTAAATATAATGCACTGCAATAAAAATAGTATTTTAAAATATTCACTTATGAAGGTTGCAACCCATAGGCTAAGCTGAATTTTAAGTTTGACATACAGAGGTTTTCTTTTCAATAATAAACAATCAAATTCTTTTGTTAGGCCAAAAAAAAAAAAAAAAAAAAATTGGGTAATTAATTGGGTTCTAAAAAGATTGACAAAATAGTTGTTCTGTCACATCATTACATCCATATATAACACTCCATTGCTTGATGACAACTGAGAGAATGGGTTTATACAGACAAAAATTAAATACTACATTTAATTTTATTTAAAATAACAACAAAAAACATTTATCTAACTTCAATAAATATATACATACTTTTATAATAATTTATAATGTATATACAAATAACACAGTTTTATAGCAAAGAATGATATAGAGTATTTTTTGGGGACTAAATGTGAGGTATCTATGAGGTGAAGCAGTTGACAAACATTACTTAAGACTATAAAGAGATCATTAAAAATTGCAATAATTGAAAAATTACAGTATCCTCATTGTTTATGGAAGGTATTAACTCAAGGGGCGTTAGACGGCCCACTGACAGAGACCAGTAGTTGGGTGACTCTCAGAATTTATCACTGGAAGACCACATAATTGCCTCCTGCAATATAGAAAATAATAATTAACTATATTATAATAAAGTCTTTATTAGAAAAAAATAATTTATCCATTAAACACAAAGTGTGATTAAATTTTATTAATCATACAAGCAATATACTTGGTGTCTTAACAGAAACCCACTAATAGACTACAAGAATACCCTGAAATTTCTCTTGTCTGGTATAGTTTCAAGCATATTTCATGGTGGAACCTTTGTTAAGTTCTCCATAAGTTACAAAACTTTCTTAAAATTTTTTGTCATTTATCATGGCTATAAATGACTCTTCAAATCCTCTCAGATACTAGGAGACATCTTGTGAGCACTTTTTTAACTTAGCAAAAAAGTAGTTAATAATAAAGAAATTAGATAGAAAGACCATATATTTATTTATTATACAATAAAACATCAATAAAAAAAATTGTATAATCCAACTGTCTCTTATATAATATATATACTTCTAGTTTTATCACTCATGAAATTGTTTCTAATAACTCGGCACGCCAAAGATTACTACAAAATTGGTTCCTAGAAATCTCTTAATTGCTCAAAGGAAAGTGAGAAATTATTGCTGCGAAGAATTTTGACACTATGTAATTCAAATCCCATGAATATTTTGGCAGTGTCTAGGGGCGAAAAACTGGGTCCGCCACAACCATATGAACCTCATTTTAAACAGAAGTCAATTGCACTGGTACAGAAAAAGTGAAAACCCACCTGACAAGTTCTAAATTATAACCCCGATAGGAAAAATTAAGGCACATTTTTTGGGGGGGATTCGGAAAGAATCGTAATGATCGATCATAAAGTCAAAGAATTAACAATCATAGGGCAGTGCTATTGTCATATTTTTAGCCGTCTTAGAGAATCAATCAAGGAAAAGAGGAGAGAGACATGAATAGAGGAATAATGTTGCCTCATAAGAACATCCCTAACTCCTTGGACTTTTAATTGATCTTCTAACATCCATCCTGCAGTCCTGTTCTGGTAACTATTTTCTGGTCCTATCCTGTTCTGGTAACTATTTTCTCTTCACAAAACTTAAAAATTAAAATCAATTTCCAGAAAAAAATCAACACAAATGATGCACATTTTGAATCTAAAAAAAATTATTTTTTTTGTAGATGTTGAGACAAATTAATAAATCATAATAATAAATGTACAATAATAAATCGAGAGGCATTGAAAAAAAAAACTATTTGTTTTTATAACAATCCTTACTGGGTCAGGGCAACAACTTTTTAACCACCCCTCATAAAGTATAAAGAATTAAAATAAAGAGTTATACTTGAAAATTTATTTAATGAATTCTTCAATACATAGATGTGTATGGAGCAGCATTAATATTCGTATGCTTAAACTTTCATATATCAATAAAAACAAAGCTCAAATTTGTGAACTATTATGCCCTCACCTTATAATGATGTCTGTCCTAGCAGAAAGAGCTCTTTTGTTTTGAAGCAGAGCAGAAGGAAGACTTTTAGTCTTCGGGTCTGACGAGGAACTTTTGTCACCTAAAAAAAAAGCAGGTGTGAATAAGAATATATACATTTGAAGAATTTGATACAAGTTTAAAAAGTCAGTCAAGCAGGTATGCCATTATCTATGCAAATTTCCTATTTCAAAAAGACGAACATAAATTAGAGGAAAAGGTAAAATTGAATTTACTAGGTAGAGAGAACAATGAGTATAACAGGTATGACCATTAAGTTTTGCTCTAAACAGGCTATGAAGGAAGAGTAGGAGAAACCACTCACTAGTCATAGTTATGTTCACAAATTTCTTACTTAACAATCATTTGTTATAATTATAATTTTATAGAACATAAACATTAGAAAATTACATATTGCATCAATTATATTCTACAAACTTTTTTGTCCAGGTTTATAAAGTTTTAACAAGAACAAAGATATTATGATAATAAATTTATATAGGAATAATAAGCAGCCCAGTCTTAAGTTTTTTTGCTGTCTTTTTTATATATTTTTAATCACGAACTATTCCATAAAAATATGATGTAACCAATTATAAAATAGTGCTTTATCTCTCATAACCAACTTTTATATAATCAAAGCCTGCATGATGAAATGGTCTGTATTTCTATACTTCTATATATCTAATAAAATTGGAATAACAGGGCACGTTCCAACGTTAGTCCACTAAGAAAGCACCTGTTTAATATTGGTTTAGCAACAACTACTCTGTAGGATATGGCATTGCAAATAAAACCACATTTCAAATGGTGAGTTTTTTATTGATTATTGGGATTACTAATAGAGAATTTTTGTTGGGGTTTGGTCAAGATTGATCTAAAAAAATAAAACTTTAAAAAAGTGGTGTTTTTTTTTTTGTTTTTTTTTTAATATGCTGACATTTCAGCTTACATTGTAAGCTATATTCGGGGCTGTGTGAAATACAATGTCTTAAGAAAAAAAACTATATAATTTACATTTTTAAATATTTTTATTTGTGGTTTTTTTTTTTTTATTTATCCCACGTAAATTATAAATAATTCATGAGAGGGAACAGAGAATGGGTTTATACAGACAAAAATTAAATACTACATTTAATTTTATTTAAAATAACAACAAAAAACATTTATCTAACTTCAATAAATATATACATACTTTTATAATAATTTATAATGTATATACAAATAACACAGTTTTATAGCAAAGAATGATATAGAGTATTTTTTGGGGACTAAATGTGAGGTATCTATGAGGTGAAGCAGTTGACAAACATTACTTAAGACTATAAAGAGATCATTAAAAATTGCAATAATTGAAAAATTACAGTATCCTCATTGTTTATGGAAGGTATTAACTCAAGGGGCGTTAGACGGCNAATTACATAAAAAAGTAATACGATATCAAATGCTGTGGAAAAACAATAACAAATATGTAAAAAATTCACCACATATACTAATCACAAAGGCGAGAGGGGATGAGTTGTCACTAAGATAAATGTTCATGACTGAGAAATAGGTTTTGAAAATTAATAAAACTTAAGATGGACAACGTGGGTGGGGGGTGTGAGGCATTAGTTACAAAGGGAGAGTGGCCTGCCAGGAAAATAGGTCAATATCAGGTAATTATGAAAGAATTATTGCCTAACGAACTAGGAGACAAGTTAGACAGGTTTGTTTTGGAGGAGGGCAAATGGTTTTTCAGAATGTTGAAAATGCTTGAATAAGTTGAAGAAATTTGTTTATGTCAGTTAAGTTCTTAAATGGATTATATTGATTAATGTGAATGGTTTCCGATAATAGGTGTTCATAGGGTTCAGTAGAAAGAATGGTAATGTTATTAAAGTTAAAAATGTGTCCTTCATAAATAACGTGTTTAATGAGCGCAGTTTTTGTTTGTTTTTTGTTAATGTCATTTTTGTGATTCTTGATTCTACAGGAAATAGGGTTTTTGGTTTGCCCAATCTATGAACCATGGCAATTAGGAGTGGAACAAGAAATTTTTCATACAACATTGGTTTTGTTAAGAAGAGGGATGGGGTCTTTAAGGATGGTGTAAATGGATTTTAGTTTGTTGTTAGTGGAAAAAAAGCAAGCTTAAGCTTAGGGAAAGAGTTTCTAAGGGATTTCTTAATTTTTTTTTTTTTTTAATTTCAGAATACACGAGAGGGAACGGAAAGTAAGGTCATTATTTTGGGAGAGGGGCTTGGTTTGGGAAGTGGAAATGAAGAACTTGTTGACGAGTTTTTTAATGGTGAGAGTAGGAAAACTGTTAGAGAAAAGGATGTCTGTCACATATTTAATACTTTAGTATTTAGTGTAAGCACACTTACTCAGGTCATCTCCTCCACTTCAACTCACTCATCATGCTGACATAAAAAATGAAACGTGGCCAAAAATCTTATCAATAGATCACTCATACTCTACAAGTATTCCATAACAAGGTATTAAACATGTGACAGACATCTTTTTCTCTGATGGTTTCCCTATGCACATATGAAATATTCATTACATTTGTCAATGTCAGAACTAAAGAAAGTAAAATGTTTTACTGGTTTTTATTATAAAACAGAACAAAAATTCTTTATTGGTGGCCAGTAACACTAGTCTTTTTAGAGATCTCAACCTGTGCTGAGTAGTTTTGTTGGGGCCCAAACATACTTGAATTAATTGTGGTATGGTTTCCTTTGTAGAAGGCCCTTTTTTTTTTTTTTTACTAGCTACGCTGGAAGAAAGAAATGTTTTCATTATTTTTATTTTATTTTCTTTAACCTCCTTTTCTGCCACTTAGTCATCTAAAGGTAGCTTTTCTGTTTTAAACACCTAACACACAAGGTAAGCTTGTATTTTTCAGTTAAATTCAGGCTAGGGTGGGACTTAAACCTTAAAAAACTTGAACCTTGAAAATTCAAGTGTGCCAGGGTTGTGAGACCTATAAAAATCTTTCAGACAAAAACGACACCCAAGCAATATTCTTTAAAAATGGCCTTAAAAACTATTAAAAAGGTAAAAATTTATAATGAAATTGAATTCAAACTTTTAGAATCCCAGCTAAATGCTGACTTCATTAATAATGGGATCTGAAAACAGGTATTGATGTAAGTGGAGCCCAACTGCTTTACATTACTGTAAGATATTATAGCAGAAAATCACACATATTAAAAATAATGTCTGAACAGAACCAAATATGTTCTACACTTATGTATCCACTTTCCTCAATCTGACAGATTACACTGCACAACAAAAAAATATTTTTTGAATGTTTCCTACACTAAATTAGTCTATTTCTACTAATTTTGGGGTGATAAAAACGAAAATAACATTGAAAAATTTTTATTAGCTCTGGTTTTTGAGATATACAGCACTTAATCTTAAAGAGTAGTTATACTATACGTGAAAAGTGAAAGTACAAAAAACAATATTGTTATGTTTCTTTTAGAATATTTTAAGTACAAAATTGATTAAAAAAAAACATTATTCTTAGTGTTTTGACAAATAAAAGAGGTTTGTACCACCAAATTTCAATTAAGTCAATCCGATGTATTGTAAGATCGCTGTCGTTTAGCTTGTCTTTTATAAAACACTTCTGGAGCATCCTGTACTGAGCTGTCTGTACTGAGATATTTTCACATCATGTTTTAGAAGATTCCACTGTTGTAGTCTTGACCCTAACAGCTCAGCCTTTTCCTTAGACAAGCCAAGATCTCTTATAAGGTCACTCAACTCTGCTTGACTAATTCTGTGCGGATCACTAGACCTATCGCTTACATCAAAATCAGGGTCATAGGATGTAGAAGGATGGGTTGCTTCTTGTAAACAGACTTCATCACTTTCCTCTAAAATTTCATAGTTTTGGGGTGGAGAAGGGACTGGCAAATTGTCTGAGTGTGGTACAGGCCGAAGAGCAGATGGGAGATTAGGGTATTTCACCGTTCCTCTTTTCTTCATAGATAAACCTTGCTTAATGGGAGGAGTTAAGCAGAAATAACAGTCGTCTGTATGATTGGTAGGCTCACGCCAAACCATAGGTACTGCAAAAGCCATTGCCCGCTTGTTATTTTTCAGCCACTCTCGCAATATGACGGAACAAGAATTACAACATATATGAGGAGCCCATGATTTATCTTGGTCCCCAACTTTTACACCAAAATAATGTTCATAGGCAGTCTTAATGATAGGTGACATTTTACGTTTCTGAGCCTTAAATGTTATTTCACCACATATATAGCAAAAGCTATCGACAGAATTCACACACTTTCGAGGCATTTCAGATCAGCACTTAAATTAATTTAAAAATCAACTTCACACGATAATTTCAATAGCAACCACGTGCGTACAATTGACAAACTCGCAAAGGTTATGTTTACTACTTATGAACAGCTGATGAGAGGGGTGTTATGTAAACAAACATGTGTACCAACTGTTGGTGATGAAATATTTCATTTGTTGAAAACTCAATATATATATAATAGAATGATACTATGTCTTGAAAACAAGAGCTAATATATAATTTTTATGGTAATTTTCGGTTTTAACACGTGGAAATACATTAAAATCAGCTAATTTCAACCCCGAAACAAAAACTTTGTTGTTCAGAGTTATTAATGGATAATAATGTAAATTAGTAAAGAATTCTGAGGAAAATATTAATAACAACTACATAGGATAAAAAATAAAGAAAAGAGAGTATCTTTAAAGAAAAAACTAAGCATAAACATACATTTTCTTTCTTAAAAATGGTACATTGCTGTGATGATAGGCTGAAGCTGATTATGATGTCAATTACTTTACAGAGACAAAGCAAAGCAAAGACCAGCAGAGTTCTATGTACTGGGCTTATTTATCAGATATCTTTACTTTCACATAGGCCTGCATTCTATGTAAACTAAATCAATGTAAATCTAATGAGAAAAAGAGAGGTTTAAGAATATGTTTCTTAATACTTTTACTAAATCAACACTCAAAAATTATTTGTTACATTAATTATTTTCGGTATTAAATCATTATGTGAGTCAGACTAGTGAGTATTTAAAAAAAAAAAATACCATTTAAACTAGAGGTCATAGAAGGAGGGGCTATCAACAAGCCATCCTATTATAAACAAATATGGCACTAGGAAATCCTATACTTCTCAATAAAAGCAACTCCAGAGGGGGAATCCAGTGACAGGCTTGGGAGAACAGAAAGGTTCCTTCGGCTAAGCTGTACCTGTTTGCTTTTATTGGACTGACCTGAGAGGTAGGTGAATCTCCAGAGAGGGAATCCACAGGGACAGGCTTGGGAGAACAGAAAGGTCTTTCGGCTAAGCAGTACCTTGTTTACTTTTATTAGACTGACCTGAGAGGTAGGTGTTAGTGATGCGTGCCATTAGCTGTTGTCCTGCAAGGGCTGGAGACACACCAATTCTTTTGAAGACAGCAGCAGGACTCCATGCAGCCCGAGCTGAACCCTTTCTGGGAGACTCACGAGGAGGACGCCACTCAGCCACCAAACTTGCCCAGTCTACTCCAAGTGCATCAGCCACACTCACTCCTATTAAAAGACAAATAGTTCTAAATAATTCTAGGTACATTCATTTAAAAAAGTCTATCTTCCATGAGCTCTGTAAAAAAGATTTCCCATGTCTCATTAAAGAAGGGTATAGACATATGTAAATGGTTAATTGGGTGTTACAAAACCAGAAGTAATGAGGATAAAAGGTAAGATAAGACCACTAAGGCTGGTGGTGCTAGACTGATGAGGAAGGAGCACACAACCCGAATTCATGTAAGAATGTTATAAACATAAATGTTAGAAAATTATATTTTATACCTAATATGTTATATTGAATTTTTATATCTAATACTATTATTATACTACAGTATTTAATAGTTGATTTTTTAAAGAAATAATTAATCATATTGATGTAGAATCTGAATTGTAGCTACACATGACCTCCTTCATAAAAATATAAGGTTTGTTTCATAAAACACAATTTTAAGTAAAATTATCTATAAGAAATGCAAGCTGCCTTGGTGGTGCAGAGATCAGCATACCTACCTGGTAAGTAGGAGACCCGGGTTCGATTCCCGGTTGAGGTAGTAAGATTATTCTTCTAGCTCCCTGTGCATTTCCTACAGATGATTTAGAGTGGGATTACATACCACAATTAATTTATTATTTATTAATTATTTAAAAAGTAATATCAGGTAGAATGAAAGTCTAATGAATAGCTGACAATGTTAGTTCCTTGGNATCTAGCTAGCCTCGGTGGTGCAATGGTCAGCATACTTGCTCAGAAAGCTGGAGACCCGGGTTCGAGTCCCGGCTGAGGTAGCAAGATTTTTTTATCGTTCCCTGTGTATTTCTTATAGATAATTTACCGAGGGATTACATACTACAATTTATTAATTATTTAAAAAGTAATATCAGGTAGAATGAAAGTCTAATGAATAGCTGACAATGTTAGCTCCTTGGAGTATAAGATAACATATTCTTGGGGGTTTTGACAGAGTAAAGTGCTGGGAGTTGAAGAGATGATCGAAGCTGCCTCGGTGGTGCAGAGGTCAGTGCGCCTACCCTGAAAGTATGAGACACAGGTTCGATTCCCGTGTGAGATAGTAAGTTTTTTTTTTAATGGTTCCTTGTGCATTTCTTATAGTAATTTAGCGTGGGATTACATACCTCAATTAATTCATTATTTAAAAACATAATGATTATAGTATTTTAATGTGTGTGGACTTGGCACTCCCCCAGACTTATATGCCCTTTTGTTCTGAAGAAATAGCACTGATCGTTCGTCTATCAATTGTGATAGTAATCTGCATCATCTCTTATTAGTTTCTTGACATTTAGCTGTAGAAAGGGGACCCCAGGTGTTTTTGTCAAGTATAAGTTGAAGATAAGGGGTTTAGGATTTTTGGGGTATGATTTGATAGTGGAGTATAACTGGTGGACATATGGAATGACATACGGTGAAGGTTATATGGCATAATTTGATAAGATTAACTTTATTTCTCAACTTAGAGAGTCATGACTCTAAGAGACATGTAATAGACAGTATTTTTTTTATTAGAGATATCTCAGCATCAGTAAGGGTTCATTGCTTGAGAATACATGTGATCAGAGAGGACATGGCAAGTAAACAACTGTTGATCTTGAATGCGAGTTCATGACAAAAGTTAATTAAATAATCGCATTGCTTAATGTTTAAGGTGGGTGGCTTCGGTTGGGAGGTGCCAGTCTCTTAATCCTCTTCTTTTGTTTGAATTTTGTTAGAGGCCATGAGGTTAAAGGGCTATGAATCAACAAAATTTTGCTGATAATTCCCTGGAGGAGTGCACGTGTACGTGTTATTTATTGATGGCAGTGACAAGTTATCATGGAGGTATCATCCACGATCTTTTTTTCTCAGGGGATGATGGTGATAATTCATCATAAGTCCTCTTCCCGGAATCATGAGTGATGGTCTGATATTATTGAATACCCTAGGGAACCTCGTCATCTTAATGATTTAGTATTACTAATTGAGACAAAAATTATAATAATATGTTAGACAACATATGTAACAGCAGCACAACAGTTCTGCCAAATTAGATGTGAGGTCCGCTTAGAAGAAAAGACAAGAGTAGGCCTCAAACAGTGAAGGGGAGGGAATGACAGTTGTCACTGATAAGGCAGTTCGGTAATAAACAGTGGACAACTGGCAGTTGAAGCTTGTTACTCTCTCTCCCGAGAGAGAGGTAGTTCTGAAGTCCGTATTGATGCACTCGAGGTCTTGATGAGTACTTCTGCACTTCATGTTCTGTTTTCATTTAAGCTGACATATCTATTCTAAGAAGATGGAAAAAGGGTTACCATTTTCAAATATAACAGACAGGAAAATAAAAATCCTACTGATCTGGAGGCATAGCCTTGTTAAAAAAAATATATAAACAGAAAATTAGGATAAAAATTCAAAAGATGAAGGGCAGTGGCTCAAATCTACTTATAATAAGTCATATAAACTTCCTTAATATAGACTTTTCATAAAAATATTATAGTACAAATGTGTACTTCAAAAAAGAAAATTTGTTTTTACACCTATCATTTCCTTTAAATTAAATAAATATTAAACCCTTGATGCAAATGCCCTTAGCAGTATAAAATCCATTAAAAAAAAAAAAAAAAAAACCCTTTGACTTATTTTAAAAGGGTTGCAGTTATGTAGAGCCATGTGAATATATACCTTTGCTACTTTTAGATTCTTCTTCTAACTCTTCATCTGAAATTTCTTCAAAATCAAGAGATACTATAGCATCGTCATCTATCCTAGAGTCAATAGTCCTGTAGAAAAAAAAAAAAAAAATGCAAATTATTCAGCAATAGTTTATTTTTCACATATTTAAATATCAATTTTAATCAATTAATGAGAGGGAACAGAATAAAAAAATCTATCTGTCCTCGCCAGGAATCGAACCTGGATCTCCTGCTATCCGGGCCTGGTATGCTGACCGTT
>KZ807040.1:300770-310829 GCA_000696205.2 Oncopeltus fasciatus
AAAAAAAAAAAAAAAAAAAAAAAAAAAAAAAAAAAAAAAAAAAAAAAAAAAAAAAAAGAAGTAATTATTATCAACCAATTGACGTAGACAGTCGATGAGAATGCAGCACATCTGGTGACAAGAAAATGATCAAAACTTAATTTATGAAGATAAACCACAGTTCCTGCCAGTATATTACATGACAAAACTATGAAATTATTCATTATATAATTATATTTTATAAGCAAATATTTTTATTTTAGTGATTTTATTTTCGCATTCTTTACCCAATATAAAATTTTATAAATTACTTGATATCATTTTTCATCAGCTTATGTTTGTAATAGGCAATGAAAATTTCTAAATTCTTCATTTCTTTTTTTATATAGAATGATATGGATTGACTTTATTCAAATTTCAAGTCCACACTAATATCAAATATTTTTTTAAAACCAGAATTATGAATCAGAGAAATAAGCTGTTGTGAAATCGCAACACTGGCCATCAGTGTGGTCGTCATAGAGGTCCTTCCTTTTTCTAAGCTAGAATTTTAAGTGCTTCTGCAAAATTTATTATTTTTAGTAATGTTTAAAGATAATTAATTTAATGTATTTTAAAAATTTAGTTTTATTCATTTTTAAAAATTATTAATTTACTGTGCAGAAGAAATTTTACAGATACTTTTTTAAGGATAAAAATGTCTGGAAGGCAGCCAGGTAGGCATAAAAGTTGTAGCTCAAGGGTACACAAAATTAAGTCTATGATTGAGGAAACAAACTGAATAAAAAATGCTACTCATATAGACTGATACTACTCCCCTGAGGTGGGAATACTCACTGATGAGGATAGTGGTGACAATGATGGGGGGGGGGACTATAAATAGTTTGACTGCAAAGCAACTTGACAAGTGTAGGAAAGTCATCTGATTTATTTATATTAGAAGAGAAAGGTTAACCAAAATCGATTAGCTCTTTAAAAAATTTTAACAAATATATACTTAAGTATAATTATTAAAGGTAATAAAAAACAACAAATAATGTTTTGTATCAATCGTTTCAACCTGTAAACTAAGAACTTTATAACTTACTCATTTATTACAAACTATACTTAAATGTGAGATACATAAAGTACAAAATCAAAATGAGTTAATTACTACTTTACAATTAAATCTATGAAAAACTTCATAAATTGCTTCCAAATTTTTAACCTAAGATTAATATTTCATTCTCAAGGGTTTTTTTTTTTTTTTTTTTTTTTTTTTTTTTTCTCCACTGGCTGCAATGTTAGATATATTTGAGCCAACACGTGGCTAGGTCTGCTACACACACATTAATAATGGGTAAGTAACGATTATTATTCTGTTTTGTTATCTTTTTGAAAGCTCAATAAAAGCACTGATAGTAAATAAACAACAAAAACATTGATAAATGCCGACTAGTAGTCTAGAATATTTATCAAGGACAATATTTCACCTTTTTTAGCATCTTCAGGCCTTAGCCACTTCAATCTCATAAGACATGTCGAATAATTATTCTAACATACCAGTTGGCTTATTTTTTTTTTTTTTTTTGGAAATCCTGCTTTCATGTACTTTTCATTACAATATTTGCAAAAAACATTGAAAATAAGCAACCATTTTCAGTGCAGAGTATATAAACATGAAGTAATAAAAATTATTTACTACAGACCTGTTCCTAGAAGGAGGACGAGGGCGAGGACTACGAGGTCTCCTTTCCCGTTGAATGGTAGGGCGAGGACTACGTCTACTGTTTCGAACTTGCTTGCGGTCAGGCGATCTCCCTCGACTGTTGGGTACAGGTGAGTCATTTCTACCACGACCTGCTCGTTCATTACCTCGGCCTGGGCAAATAATTATCTTAAATATATTTTGATATTTTAGTAAGATAAATAACAATATATGCCACCACAAAAGCATTAATGCTATTTTATTAAGGATAAAAATTGTTTTAAATTATAATCTAGTTGTTGTATTCATTTATTTGTCTGAAGATACATACCACAAACTAGAAATGAGCATCTAAATAAATAAATAAAATTCTACCAAAATCTGTTCCAACAATGCCGAATCAGCATAGAATTAAACAGATTCTACCTCTCTCATAACAATTTTTTAACTTTCTGAGGAAGCATTCAAATTACCTATTCAATGTTCAAAATATGAATGTCAATTTTTTTTTTTTTTTACTGTTCATAAAGAATACAATATTTTGATAGGCAATAAGAAGAAAACTAGACATAAATCGGTTTTCCAAAATTTTACTTATAATTTAATATACAAATTTCAAAGATAGTTTTCTAATCAACATAAAATGTTTGGTATATTTGTACATAAGTTATGCAGAACAAAATAAAAAATCAGATTGACCATATGACATTTAGGCTCTCCATACTTCTGGTTAAGAGTTATGAATATTTTATCAATAGAAACCCAGATATGTTTTACACTTGCTTAATCAAAGGAGATTTCCCATATTATATTAGTAAGGACATAAATGAAAGTAAATGAGGAATTACATCTTATAATTTATAAAGAGCAAGGAGGGTTAAAGGAAAGACCACTTAACCAGGCCAGGATGGAAAAGTAGGGACGATCATAGTTAAATTCATAAATGTCTTCCTTAATAAGCTTTTCTCCTATTATATATATATATATTTTTTTTTTAAATGTNGATGGCCCCGCATATATATATTTTTTTTTTAAATTCCATCTATCACATTTCTGTATGCAACTCCAATAAACAAAGATATCAATATTACAATTTTGGTTTTTTAATTAATCAATAGGCAATGGCTTTAACAGTTAGCAATGAAAATCATTAACAATAATTTAGTTTCTTAGTTTTAAAAATAAGAGATTCTGACAAATATTTGAGTTTACATTCTTAAATATATTCTTTAATATACAATTTTATTCTGAATGTAAAAGAATATAACTGCTACAAAATTGTATTTTAATTTTATTTTAACACTAATAACAAAAGAAAAAAAAATTAAGAGATAAAACTTCAGTCTCTCTCTAAACCACCCCTCCTCCTCCTCCTCGACCAATTTTAGCCATTAACGATCTTATCCAGTAGTTTGCAAAGGAAGCAATAAAACTGATTTCCTTTTCATTATTTAACAACTGTGGAGGCTATAGCACACAAACACTAATTAAATAATAAAATATCAATTCTGTGATGAGATAGAATCTTGTGAAGGAGGAAGAAATATTACCACATGTCATGAATAACAATGAATCTCGAATAAAAAAAATATGTTTTTCATATATTTTTAATGGATTAAGTTATAAAACTATACTTGGTTTAGTTTGCTTCATAAGAGAAAATGCATTAAGTTTTGAAATCAAAAGTTATAATTATTTTTATTTAAAAAATGTAAAAGAAACTTTAGTATTTGGTAATCTAATTAAATTATGATTACTAATTGGTAAATTGTAAATGCTACTAAAATTGCATACGAATGAGGGGGAAAACAACTGAATTAAAATAAATAAAACTTACATATCTGCAGAACGAATTTATTCTCCAGCATCAGATAATTAACGGCCCTACAATGTTTGTAGGCAACTGGTGCACAAACTAAGCAATCAGTATGCATCAGTCAATGTTTATTTACCTAGCTGGACGCATCACTGGCTAGACTTTATAGCCTGCAATCCAGCAACCTCCAACATTTAGTGAGAGCCATTAAATTATCAAACCTAAAATTTTTCAAGATTTATTTAGTTTGAGTAAAACAAAAAGTTGTTTTAAATATGGATACGAGATAAACTCTGAAGTATCCGTCGCTGAAACTGTTATTCATTTCGTGAAGTCAATATGACGTGAGGCTCAGCATTATGACTAACTTTATTAGTGAGCTGTCTTTTCTGCCGGCAAAACAAAATTTGTTTACAGGGGCCGGGCGAAGTCGAAGCAAAACCTTATAAAAAAAAAAATATATCCAGGATTTCACGTCATAGTAACGTAGACATCCTAGGTTAGGTTATAGATGCACTAAGGTTTTCCCGAGGATTCATAAACATGTCGTTCGTTCAATTATAGAAATATAATAAATGCAACAATATATATATACTCCACTGGCTGCAATGTTAGATATATTTGAGCCAACACGTGGCTAGGTCTGCTACACACACATTAATAATGGGTAAGTAACGATTATTATTCTGTTTTGTTATCTTTTTGAAAGCTCAATAAAAGCACTGATAGTAAATAAACAACAAAAACATTGATANTAAGGCTTAATGTTAATTTCATACAGGTTTAAACAATTGTAATTGAACTTTTAAGCCAAAAGGTTTTAGGAATGTTATTAAAATATGCGAAACTTACGATTTTTGACAAGGCAGAAACGTATGAAAAAAACGTTAAATGCAATAGTTCATAAATAGACAAAAGAAACGTTGTGCGGCGAACTTTCTTCCATTCATGTAGGCTTAGATCAGGTAGCCGTTGAAATATTTTCTTAAGACTGACCATAGATGTGGGCGTTTCGCACGGTACAGTACTAGGTCTAGAATAAATGAATATTTCAAAGTTTAGACGGTTTTTTTTTTTTTTTGCAAACTAATCTCATTCCAGCTTCAATAGCCATATTTTTTTATAATATATGTAATTCAACTAGTAGTAACAAAATCACATTTGCACCTATTATGTTACATACTTTTTTTGTAGTTTTACTAATAACAAAGACATTGACAATTTTTGCATATAGTTTCTCTCTTAAATTCTCCTTCCCCCGCTCGCAACCGAATTTGAACCATTAACCAACTTATCAAATGGTTTGCAAAATGGAGCATAACTATGGACTTTGATTTATTTTAAAAACTGAATACTAGAGCTATTTCTCTAATATACATATATATCATGCATGTTTGTATTTATTAATCATTAGCTTCTCCTAAGTAGGAATGGTGAAGTTCTTTTTAAAAAAAATAAAATAAAATAAAAAATTTAAATATCTCATTATATCATCAGTGTTAGGCTTGATTTCCTTAAGAGAAATCTACTAATAATGAACACAATATATTGTTATCACCTTTCTTCAACTCATGAGAGTTAGACTCACTAAATTTTTTAAGTTGTGAGTTATTTATAGTTTTAATTATTTTTAAGCTTGTATGAAAAATATTTTAATATTTAAATTAAAGGAAACTGAATACAGACTAGGTTTCTATCTAAGTGGCCTATTATAAAAACTAAGAAAGAAATAAAATAGAAAAGAGAAGAGGTTGACCTCCATTGATAAAAAAAAGACATAAAATCCTGGGGCGCGGGTGGGGGAAAGGTGGGACATATGGTATCCTCAGAGCTCAGTTTGCTGAGATAGGAAAGAACAATAGAAGAAATCTTACATGCATGTATACACTCACACCAATCAACCTATTTGTCTCATGATTCCCAAGCATCAGCAATTTTTATAATAAATAAATCTATTTACAATTTAATAACTTTTCTATAAAACGCTGGGTGAGTTTTAGTTTAGTGGCTCAAATCTGACAATAGGGAGATTAAAATATTTTTTATATTATTTATTTATATATTTGTCATTACCAGTACAATGAAAAATATTTATAGGGTATAATAGGAGTGGAATACGAATTAACTGTTGTACTCTATAATTATTTTATAAAAAATGACTGTTAAGAGAGAATATTTATTTGTTTTTAAGAGAAAAGGGTCTTATGGAAACAAAATTTGAAAATGTAATATGAGTCCATTATTACACTTACCTTTATTTAGATTTATTTTAATTTCTTTGCAATAAATGTTAAACATATTATTCCCTATTTTAATTTTAAACAATAGGAACAAAGTTAATTTGAAAATCTTTATTCTATTAGACATATTCTTGTTGATAATATAACAGGAAAAATTAAAATTAAAAATGTAGATATAATTTAATCAAAATCAATAAAAGTATTTATGAATTACAATTTTTAGAAGTTATTATAATTTTGTGTAATGAATCATAAACCAGCAAACACAAGGCCATTAAAACTGATAAAACATAGTCCAACTAAAACCAACTATTTAAGGAACAACCATTAGAGATTTTTTAGCTGTTTTTAGAGAATTTTTTGGCTGTTACAAAAAGTTTAATCTTTTATCTTTGAACTCATTCAGGTTAAAAATCAAATAAATAAGCATTAATATTTATGTAGATGTGCATAAAAAATTTAAAGAAGAATATGTAATTTTCTGATGTTTGCATCCAATAAAATTATAACAAAAGCATACACTAAGAATGTGAAATTGAGTTGAATAGACCCCTTCTCTCCATAAAAAAAGGCACAGAACTGGCCAACCTATTTTTTAATTTTGTTATTTTTGGCTAGTAAGACTGAATTAATGATTAACTCTTATTCATGTCCACCTTAGTTAAACCGAAATCTGTTAAGATTGCTCAGCTCTGGAATGAACACTTTCTTGTCTTATACGAAGTGTGGCTATTAAATAACGAGACTGATGCATGAATTCTTGAAAAGAACTATGCATGCATCTATACCGAATAGCCAACAGCTGTTCAGCCTTCTCTTTTGATTGCAGTGCCTCCCATTTGTTTAGAAATCAGTTTGACTGTATTTTTATTTTTATAAGGGGAGTTAGTTTTGTTTTACCGAAAACATGGTAAGTGTAATAGTAAAGCAACAAAACGTCATGAAATTTAACAAGAAATTAGGTAAAACTCCAACTGAAAGTTATCGTTTATTAAAAAAAGTTGATCGCGATGAATGTTTATCACATTTTTGAGTGGTTCAAGCGTTTCCACATAACATTTCACGAATCTTGGTTTTTCACTTACGATCCCAAAACATAATACCAATTAGAAGGATCCAACCAAAACGAGGATGATTGTTGTTTTTTTTCCGACATTCATGGGATTGTGTACCTTCATTGGGTTCCAGATTGTCAAACTATAAGTCAACATTACTACTGTGAGGTGCTTGCTCAAATACGCGAAAGAGTAATAAAAAAACGACCCGAATTATGGAAAAAAAAACAACCCAAAACTTGGGTTCTCCATCAAGACAATGTATTGTCTGTCAAGATGTTTCTAGCCAGTTATAACATCCCAGTTTTAAACTCTCCGCCTTATTTTCCTGACCTGGCACCAAGTGACTTTCATCTGTTCCCAAGGTCAAATCTGCATTAAAAAGAACAATATTTCAGTCTGTTGAAGCTGTAAAAGAAAAAGTGTCATACAGAACAAAACTTCAAGCACTGTTTCGAACAATGGAAAATTTGAATGGAGCTCTGAAGATAGAGGAGGGGTTTATGTTGAATGTGATAAAAACTAAATATATATAAATTTAAAATAAAATATTTTACACCAATATTCTCGTTATTTAATAGCCACACCACGTACACAGAGACTGATCATTTCACGAGTCAATAATTATTTCAAATATATTGAATAGAGAAGAAAAAACTATCACTTAATTTCTGCATTCAAAATTTTGAACAAATAAGAAACTGGCCTTAATTCTAGATGAATAAAACTTTTAGTCTTTATTTTGAATATGAGGTAGTTATTACTTTTCTAGTTTTAGCAAATTATGAAGGAATCTATTCCTTCAATCTAGCTATTGAGGTTATTTTCATAAGAGATGTTTGAAAATGCATTCTTTATTTTATCTGATTAAACCTAATAGATATCTAAAACTAGTCTCTAAAGTTTATTAAAATGAGTATTATAGCTTATTATTCCAAAAATTAAATGAATTCCTTGTTGGTTAAAATTGACTTGATGGGGGGGGGGGGAATGAAAAGGAGGAAAAAATTTTTTTTTTTAAATATTTTTGTTATTATAAGGGTTTAAAAAAAAAAGTAGAGAACGTAATAGGTGTAAGATTTTTAACATTTATATTCTATAATTTTTTTCAAATGCATTTTAGTGAAAATGCAAACAATCACTTGTTTTTCTCAACTAAATACAGCATATGGGTATGTATAAAATTTAAACTGAAAGATTAATTTCATGATTGAGCAAAATCGAACGAATAGGAAAGGGAGATTAGCTAAAATGTCAAGTGAAAGTTGTTGTTTTTTGGTTTTTTTAAGTAGTAGGAACTCTTTGATTTAGAATGATGAAGCTCAACACCGATAAATTCATTAATAGAAGGGATATTTAAGGAGTTTCACAGCAAAATTAGAGCAACTAGGGGTGGGGGGATTTTTGAAATATCAAGTGTGAGTACTAAAAGTTCTTTTGATGAAGCAGATAAGAAATTTAGTTTAGTATGGTGAAACTCAACACAGATATGATTTTTAATAAAGGAATATTTTAAGAACTACACAGTAAAATTATACAATTAGGAGTAAAGGTTTATCAACAATGTAGATTTCTATTTTTTGGCCTAGAAGTAGCAATTAGTTGTTTGGTCTTGTGAAATTAAATAAAAGCCATTTAGTGGGACCTTGCAGATACTCGTGTATAGCAAGATACAACAAGATACCTGGAGCCTACGCACAACAAGCAAGAGATCTACAGCTTGACCTCGCTTTGCCACTGTAGAGTAAAAGTCGAGAAGCCTCTACGGAAGAACTACAAGAGCTGTCAGGTGTACAAGGAATTGAAACAGCGGACTCTGCCTACTCTTCAATCACAGACTGCAGCACAGGTCTGAAAAGTTGTACCTCCGCCCTCCAGAGTTGTCGAGCCAGAATCATCCCAGACAAGACGAGCCACAACCACCATCTAATGATCTCTACACCTTATTTCACAACTTAACTCTCTCATCACACCACTCATATGCCTTTAGACCAACCTGGTCACCAAAATGACCCTACCAACTCCCACACCATGATTCCCCAATCCAAGAATTCCTTTTCTATCCTCCTATGGAATACTAACGGCATTCGGATGTATACTGATGAACTCAAACTAGTACTAGACAACAAAAACGTAGACGTAGTTTTACTGACAGAAACACGACTAACTAAATGAAATAATCTAAAAATTACTGGCCACTACTTATAGGACAGACCATCCTGACGGGCGAGCTCATGGTGGAACTGCACTTCTTATCAAGGAATCTTATACCCATCATATTTTACCCTCCATTTCCACAGAGTCCCTTCAATCAACAACAGTCAATTTCTACAACCTTTTATCCTATCAAACTTTCAGCTGAGAATTGCAAAAAATAAGCCCAATCACTACACCAGAATTTTTCTCTTTCCTCAAAAACCTTGGTCACAGTTTCCTTGCCGGTGGAGACTATAATGCTCCACAATTAGTCCTTCCTCTCTCTCACTTATTGGCCCTCTGACATAAACCGCCTTCCTGATATCCTGGACTTCTTCACCTGCAAAAACCTTACTCCTCTTAATTATTCTGCTTCTACCTTAAACGAACTCTCTTCTGACTACAGCCCAGTTCTCCTCATGTTATCCTTGACCCCTATTCCAAAAGAATAGGCCCCCTCCTTCATTAATGACTTACATGGAGCGAACACACTAAAATTAAAAGACAAGAACTAAATTGATGATATGGACTTCTTTACAGACTCATGAATAAGAACTCCAATCTTATGATTGAAAACAAACTGATGCTTTAGAAAACCTTATTACCACCAATCTGGACTTAAGGAGTAGAAATCTGGGATGCCGCCAAGCCTTCCAACTTCCAATGAATCCAGTCCTTTCAATCCAAAACCCTGAGAATAATCGAAAATGCTCCCTATTACGTATCCAATTCCTCTCTTCACCACAATTTCAATATTCCTTTTGTTCAGGATCTAATTTCTTCCCGCTTCAGCCTTTTCCAAAGTAAACTGCCATTCCATCCTAATCCACTAGCACAGACCTTGTCTTCTAACTCTAAACCCTACAACCCTCCCCGTCGACTCAAACAAAGATGGCCCCGCAACCTCCTGGGGACCTAGTCTGTAAATAATTTGAGAGTGGTGTCACAGGTCACCTATTTTTTTTTACTATTCATGGTAATCAAATTACAAAATGTTTTTTATTTATTTATAACAGAATGAAATGTGTAAATAAAGGTTATAAAAAAAAGCCATTAATACATATACATATATATATACATATATTA
>KZ807040.1:318139-333079 GCA_000696205.2 Oncopeltus fasciatus
AAAAAAAAAAAAAAAAAAAAAAAAAAAAAAAAAAAAAAAAAAAAAAAAAAAAAAAAAAAAAAAAAAAAAAAAAAAAAAAAAAAAAAAAGAGAATCTTTTCCAAGTTTCATTGAAGATAGCATATATTTTATCTATCATGTAGGAGCTGCATTACTAAATAGATTTCCCATGTAACACTAATGAGGGACATAAATAAGAATACAAATAAATGTCTAATTTGAAGAGAGCAATGAGTGAAGGAGTTGAGATTACTGACTGGTTCTGGAATATTTACAGGAAAAGTGGAGAAAAAGCTTTTATATTGTAGTTGGATTCTTTAATATCCACCGTAAAAGCATTCCTATGATCCTGTCCAATAGACACTAAAAACGATAGCCACTCAAATTTATATCTGTGTGTCAATACTCTACACGCCACAATTTTCAGTTTTTCTTAATATAGCTCCATTCAGAAAAACTCAATTTTCAGAAATTCTCCATTTTGCTGTGTTAATGCAAAATGAAAGGCTAAATTCATAATTTAATAAAATGAAACAAATAGAAGTGAGGGATTACCTGCACTCTTAAATGCGCTTAAATATAGTTTCATCCAAGGCCTAGTATTTACTTTAATTTGATAAAACCAAGCACAGTATTTATAGTACTTTTAAAATAAAGTTTTCTTTATTGATATAAGATATTTGATGGGAAAAACAGTGAAATTAAAGAAATAGAAGTTTGGTTTTATATGAACCATAAATTTTTAACTTTGTGGTATAGAAATGGCAATAGATGTTTTTCTTAATATAATTTCACAGTTCGCTTTTAAATGTGAAATGAAATGTTGACTTAGTTATTGAGCGAAATTGGACTAATATGATAGGGGGTGAGGCTATCTGATATTGGATTGCGAAAAAAAGGTTTTCAATTTAGCAAGCTTAACATTTAGTTCAAAGTAATGAAGCTCAAAAAAGATTGGTTTAGCTTAAAAAAAAAGAAAATTATTAGCAACATATTAAAAATGAACAATTAGTAGTAGGGTTTATTTGTGTCAAAAAATTTTTTGTGGTTTATGAGGCAAAGTTATTTATTTTCTTACTGAAAAATAAGTTAGTTATTTATTTTTGCATGCACTGGAAAAAGCAGTGAGGGTTGTTCCTATTAGCTTATGTAGATTTATTGGCTAGGCCCAGGAATCTAAAGGTAGAGCCAAGAAGAAGCTTCCATTAAAATTGGGTCATTCACCTATCTAATGTCTGGGAGTTTACCTGAAGATAGTGATAACAGCTGGGAACATGCCCCGTGAAAAACCAGAGAATTCAAACAGCAAACAGGTGTTACTTTGGGATCTCAAAGCTGATTAGAAGGGGACTGCAAACCAGAACTTCCAAAGTCTGACTCTAAAGCAAATCCGTAGAAAGAACCTGCCAATATTTCGAGAGGAATATATTACATCAGATTTATGGACTGCTTAGGAAGGATAAATAAGGAAATGGCGCGAGAACCAGGAATTATTCAGAATTACAGATGCTAGGTTAATCAAAATAGAAGGCTGAGATGGACTGGACATTTTGCCCCAATGATAGCAGAAGAGATCCCCAAAAATAACTAGGCCACTTGGACTGCATTAGAAGAAGAGGAAGACCGAGGCTTAAATGGGCTGATGCCATAGCAGCGGAAAGCTCATAGAGGGGGCCAGGACCCAGCCTGGGTTGTAGAGCAAACAAAGAAGAAGAAGCAGTAAATGATAGGGACAAAGATAAATTTTTCAGTTTAACATTTGCCTTTCAGAAACTCAGAATTACATTTTTTTATCATTTTTGCTTGAAGAATCAGGCGATTTCGATTCTAAGAATAAATTGTTTTCATTATCTCAAAACAATTATTTTAATTTAAAAAAAAAATAAAAGAGGAGGAAGGAACAGAAGAAAACAATATAATATAAAACAATATAAAGCTGTTAAGAATGAGTAGAAAAAGTATATAGAGTACTTACTTGAAATATCAGTCTAGCAGACTAGTAACTGAATCAGCCAGATAATCCCATGCAGGTAGGTGTCGTCTCTCTGTCATATGAATTGTTGATTTTATTTTCATTAACACACTCAGGATATACACTGTAATTTCTTTCTTTCTAAATGTACATTTTCCCTTTTTCATTCATATTTATTGTTCACCAAAGTTCAATGAGTGAGTTTAAATATTTAGTATTCACATAAATACAATAACATCTTGGAACCTATTCGGTAGTCAATATTCGATGTAGATTTCTCCACATTTTCTTGAGTTCCAAGATTTTCACTTGTATTTAAACTTTACTCTTGACAAGCCCTCACAAAGTATTTTTCATTTATTTAATCATCGAAAGGTTTTTTTTTATCTCACAATAGAAACTTGAACTATAACTTTTATTTTTCCATTTATCCTATGGTTGCATTGTATTATACACCAGCTTATATAAAAGCTTTTTCACTGGGAAAAAGTTGTCTTTTTCCCACAATTCTTTAATTTCTATCATATTAAATTTTCCCACTTGTCATACTTCATTTAATCAAATACACTATATTATTCTAAGATGATTTTAGTTGGGGTTCGGTCAAGGTAGATACAAAAAAACACAAATTTAAAAAAATGTATTTTTGAATAAAGGATTATCTGCGAATGTTTCGGCTTACATTGTAAGCCATCTTCAGGGCTGTAGAAATACAATGTCATGAGAATACAATAATAATTGAAATTAGTATAATAGAGAATTATAATATAATGTGATATCAAGAGTATGAGTGGAGAAAGCTATGTAAGACAATTTAAAGTTTATGAAAAATAATTTGAAAAAACATGCAAACAAACAACTTATTGACAGGACATCCTCTCTCATCTTCATGATAGGTAGGTGTGGCAAATTGCTGCTTTAATGATATTTCAAATTTTTTTTTCTTGTCAATAAGTTGTTTGTTTGCATGTTTTTTCAAATTATTTTTCATAAACTTTAAATTGTCTTACATAGCTTTCTCCACTCATACTCTTGATATCACATTATATTATAATTCTCTATTATACTAATTTCAATTATTATTGTATTCTCATGACATTGTATTTCTACAGCCCTGAAGATGGCTTACAATGTAAGCCGAAACGTTGGCAGATAATCCTTTATTAAAAAATACATTTTTTAAATTTGTGTTTTTTTGGATCTACCTTGACCGAACCCCAACTAAAATCATCTTAGAATAATATCTACGGTCAACAAACTCTTCTTTTGAACACTATATTATTTTTCTTCTGCACTCGACTACCGTCCCCTACCAATATATTTTACCCTATTTCCTATCAATTATTATGATTCAATAATTTTTTATGTAAGACTTTTTATTAAGTATAATTTTTGATTAATATTTTAAAGATATCATTACTTAGTAAAATAGAATCGCTTTATTGGGGAAATTCCTTTATTTAAATGATATTTCCTTTTCTCAATACATATATATCATTCCAAGTCCCAAACATCAAAGCTCAGGTTATAGCTACCACTATATATACTAGAGTATAATTACGTTACTCAGAAATAATATTTACAAAGAATATCTGCATTAGTATAGTTATAGAGCAATATTGAATGCCAAACTGCTAGGGGGTAGATGGCACTGCTATAGTACTTGATAAGCACATAAAGGAATAACGCAAACCTAGAGGGCCTACACAAGTGGAAAGCACAATTAATTCTAGAAAGTTCAGAGGTACAATAAGCTTGGATGGTTAATAGGCTGTGCTCTTTATACCTAGAACGACGGCACTCAAAATGTATTTTCTTTCCCCTTTGCAGAAAAAGCACTAAAATCAGTCCTCTAAGTGCATTCCCAAAAATAAGATAGAGTGGAAACAAATCAAAACAAGGATGGATTTCTGGTAAGTAATGTTGAAAGTATGAAATCAGGGCTTTTAAAGAGATTTTACTGTAATATATATTTAAAATAAAATATTTTGAAAAATATTAACTCTTCAGGGATAGGTATTACAAATAATGAACACATTGGTACAAGTAAAAAACTATTAAGTTTTATTGCCATATTTAATATATATATATACATTTGATTGCTAGATATACATATATACATTATATAAATATAGCCTGTACAGTATAATTATTATGAATACTGCAAAGAAAAAGAAATTAAAGAAAATAACAAATAGGAACATCAAACAACACTCAATGAGATAATACAACTAAGTTCTAGACTCGATTACTAGTAGTAAATTATTATTATTTTTTCATTATAAAAACAAATATTTCTCCATTCTTTACTATTAAAAGGAGATGTGTTTCCAAGTGGGCACTGAGTTAGAAATTTGTTTTAAGATCAATGTGAGATCTTATAAATTATATAATAACCTTTAACATAAAAATAAACAGACGGCATTTGAATTAGTGTAATTTCAGATTTAATCGAATCATTTTTTTTTAAAGTAAAAAATAACAAATAGTATTTACCATTATCTACAAAATACAGAAGGGGTATTCATATAACAGTGCTAAACAAACCTATCAGGCATAGCTATGAATGTTTTTCTCAGCTAAATGTATATTTTACTAAAGAATTATTATAGTACTTGAAGAAGAAGAAGCCTGAAATTTATTGTCCAATGTTTAGTTTGTTTAAAATAAATAAAAAAATTTCAAAAAAGAAGACTTCTTACAACCGATTGTAACTGACTAGTCTAAATTTGCACTCCTAAGTCAAATTTTTTTTAATGTTCAAAACATATAAGTATTGGTTGCATGAATACCCCTAGAATGTATATGGGCTTGCTCCAATAAAACCTCTCCTGCTGTCTCATCAACTATAACAAAACAAACTCGTCATTGTCAATAAATTTTCCAGAATATTTGTAAGTGAAGAATGTACAAGATTAACTGCACTTTGCAGTTCTTAATCTGTTAAAGTTAATGCACAGTTTAGGTAACTGCAATTTTTCTGTGACCCCTTCACATTATAGAAATGTAAATTTTGCTATATGAATCAGTAGTCAAACAAATATCCTCATAGAAAGAGTACCCTAGGTTGATAGTTGATATATTCACGAGAATAAAAAAAATGGAGCTTGATAAAAGAACATCTTGAGTGGTTTAATTAGGACTCAATTTTTTCTGTTAAGCTTAACGAACAAAATTCCTAATATGATACAGTTACATAAGACAAGTAGGAAAGAAAGAAAACGCAATGATCAGTCAATTTCAGACGGTCATTGACCAGTTTAATGCAGATAAAAATTGTGTTTAAAAGAAATATTATAATACATTCTTTGAATAGGAGATGAAATTTACCATTAGCCTTAATTGCAGCAAGGGTTTATTTGTACAGCAATAATAAATGTTCTGTTATATGCAATATTATGTTAGTTTTGTGAATGATTTCAGCCACTTTTCAACTACATAACTTTGATTCAAAAATAAAGTTTTTGAAATAATTGTTCTACTCAATTTGCTTCCAATTTTCTTCCAATAATCAAAAGCAATTGCTATTTTACAATCATTCATAAAAATCAGATATACTATTTATTTTCTATTAAGAATTTTATTAAATAAAATAAAGTGTTTATTTCTTTATTTAATTTAAACATTATTTTTTAATAAAAGTTGATAAGTGGCTGAAACATTATTATTGAAATGACTTATAATTGAAACTAATATAACATTTTTTATATAGCTGCTGTACAAATAAACCCTTCCAATTAAGGTTAATTATAAATTTCATCTCCTGTTTCCATCTTGGTTTTCAAGATTTCACTTTTCCTGTCATAACTCAAAGAATTTGTTTTTTTTAACATAAATATAAATATATAAAAAGAAAAATATTCCATCTGCTCAGTTTTGGAGCCATTTAATATAAAAGTTTTGTTTATAAAACAGTTTTGATATTTACCATTTCTTCTTCCGGGTTGGACCATGTCAAATTGTTATTTGCCGAGCTTTCCCAAATCATGTGATGGCTTCTTCAGGGCTGAAAATAGAATTTTCAGCCCTGAAGAAGCCATCATATGATGTGCGAAAGCTCGGCAAATAACAACAATTTGACACGGTTCAACCCGGAAGAAGAAACGGTAAATACATCTGACGACCGTCAAAGCCTACGTGAACAGTTTTGATATTTACTGTTAATGTTGAGTTAATGCGTTAATTTTGTACAGGGTGCAAACGACCAGTCCTAAATTTCATAGTACCAAAAATAAAACCAGAACTTTAAATAAATAAATGCATACTGATTTTCATTATGAATTTTTAAAAAACAATATTAAAAAATTTTCTGAAATATGTAAACCCTTACTCCTTGAGATTTCTTCCTCTCTACATCATTAAAAAATTCTCTATTCAAATTTTATAGTTCTAGTGTAATCCAAATGATACCAAAAGTAATAACAATAAATAAAACATAAGGATAAATATAAAATAAGTTTAAACAAAATTCAATTACAGTAGTTATACTACTTAAGAAACCCATATTAATTTTAATTAATTAATTTTTAATACAATTAGTTTTTTTAGTTGAATCCAATGGATATTTTACAAATATTTCAGACACAATGATGTCCCAGATTAAGCCAATGTTCATAAATATTACTAAAATAAGTTTTTAGGGAATGAAAGGCCGGTAGATGGCAAACATAAATTTATTCTTATTTGATTTTATACGTTTCTGAAAATAAAAAAAATCATATTTTGAGGGGAATTACACTTCTTTAATTAAATATCTATAAAACTTCTGATATTTTTAGGTGTATAAAAAAAAATTATTTTTGAATAAAATATTAAATCTAATCTAACTAATCTCCTGCTTCATGATATGCATGAAGCATTAATTAATGTGAGATATATAACAACAAAGCACAGGAAAGGTTTCATCAGAACAAAATCTGCCAAGAAAGAGCTATACCCGCTACCTTTAATCTTAACACCTAATAAATAATATATAATTTTGAATATCAATAATAAATATGACTCATAATTCTGAGGCATATTTCTTTTTTGTAATAGAATACATATTTCAATTGATAGCAATTGCTGAATATATCATAAATATAGGTAATAAATAACAATTAATATTTGACTTATAACTAAATGAATTAAAATGAGACTCATTGAAAATACTATACCTCATATAGTGAATAGATTATTCTAAAAAAAAAAAAAAGCCACTCAAATTAATACATAATATGCTTAAAATGCATTTATAAGTCTAGGCACTTAAAAAATAAATAAATATGTATAAGGGCTCAAATACAATAAATGCTATATTTTGAGGACATGTCTGTTAACAGTATTTACTTAATTTAATAAAGGTTCACTGTAGTCACCCCCCCCCCCAATAAATACAGCAATAAAGCAAAACCTAGTGGAAATGTACATAAACTAAATTTTTTACTACAAGCTTTAATTGAAATTAAAAAAAAAAAAAAATAAGAAAAATACTAGAAAACATTTATTGCTAAACATGCCTTTGTTAGAAGTAATATTGAGATATACCATCCACAGCCACAGAAATTAATGAAATTTTGTTTTTAAAATTTATTTAAAATGTTTTACTATTATTTTAGGTCAAGGACAAAAAAATCATGGTGATCTGGCAATGCCTTCATTCGATAAGGACTCCATGTACTGGTAAAAGGCATTATTCACAACAATTAAATGTTGATGAGAGAGAGGGTAAGTGTGGTTTATAGATCTAGATCTCAAAAATTCTTTATGTGTTAAAACTGTTAGAAGTTAAACCTTAAAGAAAACTTTAGTGAGGTCGGACTGAGATAATTAGAGATAAGAAAAAAATTGGCAAACATTTATAAAAGCACTGAAATAATCATATTTAAATTAGGATGACTCAGCTGGCCTGTCATGCAATAAGAGGATGATGCTGAAATTATAAATCTATGAGGGAAGACACCAAGGAAATCTGTGGGAAGAATATACCAGTTCTGTTCATCAGAATTTAGGTAGTGAAACTAAATGCTGACAGTGGTTGCTGCTTAACACCAGCAGCCATTAATCAGTCATCCTGCCACTCCAATCTGCACTCATCATCATGTCTATACTATTAACAGTAATACAAATTTTGGCTTTGATCAATTATCCCCCCCCATTTAGCNCCCCCCGAAAGAAAATTTTAGAAGTGGGAGAGTAGACTATTGATTGATCAGCTTCTTTATTAGTAGCATCTTGTAACTATTGAAGAAGAACAGTTATGGTAGACTGGAGTTATCAGACCAAATATCACAGTAACCGTAAAGTTACTGGCAATAACAGAACAGTAAGAAGAAAAACAGCTTATGCCTTCAATCAATTTTTATTTAATTCTTAATAAAAAGTTTTTTAAATGTAATAAGCTTGATGTAGTATAAAACTACAAAGTAAAATATTTAAAATAAGGATCTATGAGTAGGTATGAGGGCAATGAACACACGCATGCACACACACACACAACAAGGGTATGAATACACATAAATATATGCATGTCCTGTTATGTTATTATGTTAGATATGTTCTACATAAGACTATAGCTTGTTAATTTTAGTGTAAGTGAAAAATAAAATGCTGACAGTTTTACAATACTTACTTCCTAATGGGCCTACATTACAAAAATAAAAAATAAAATAACACTATATAAAAACCCAGTTATATGGTTACAATATAAATAATTATTTAAAAATACAATACTTACAAGTAGTCAAATATTAAAATCTCACACTATTTATATAATAGTAATTTAAATAATTGACTACTTGAATGTATTATATTTTTAGATAATTATTCATATTGTAACCATGTGACTGATCCTTTATGTGTTATTTTCTGTTGTAATGTAGGGCCTGAAGAAGGGATTAAATATTCCAAAATTGTTAGCAATTTAGTCTAGATTTTTTACTCCCCTGAGCAACATCCACTCCCGAATTCTCTGCGATCGTCTTGAATAAAATAAACAAAAAATTGATTGAAATTAGAAACTATTTTAAATATAAAATAAAGGAAAGCATTCATTCTTCATTCATACAAAAGTTTAGGAATGTAGTGGTTCTTCATAAGCCATATGAAGACATTTAGGCATATAAGAAGTGTTTTGCTCACAAACCTTAATAATTGTATCCATTAGGAAAGATGCCTAGTAAGACTGAATGCCTTCATTTCTCAAAAAGGAAAGAATTCTTATATGATTATAAATAAATGATCAGAGAATAAGTTACCTAAAATGAAAATCAAGATTATCTCAGATCATAATTCATATCATATGAAAGCAGTGAGTAAGATAAAGCATATTCAAGGGAAAAAATTACATAATTTAGATTCAACTGCATCTAGAGATTTAATTACTAGAAGGCATATTTTCCACTACATTTATAAATATTTGAGAAAGGATGATTCATGGAGAGTATTTAGTAAACAATAATTCATTTTTAATTTGTCTGTCCTTTAAAGGGAAAATAAAGCTGATGTACTAGAGCCAATACTGTGTTTGAAATTTTTGAAGAAAAACTGATTCTTAAACCCAGTTAAGGAAAATTAGGACTTGGCTTAGTGCTTGCAAGTTCCACGATCCCATCATTAGAGCAAATCAGTCAGAGGGGGTTAATATCTGTACAGCACAAAGGCAAACAGCTTATTTATGCACACTATTCGAATACCTCATTAAAAATAACTTTGCTTTCCAAAGAAAAGAAATATAAAATGTAATGATATTCTACACAATTCTGACAATTACTAAAAAGTCCAAGGAGGTAGTTGGGGTTTTGGTCAAAATATTGATTAAATAAAAAATTCAAAATGTGCATGTTTTATTTTCTGACTTATTGACTTACTTTGTAAGACTTGCGAAGTTTTTTTTATCAACGCCTTGATCAATTGCATTTCATTAATACCTGTCTGACTGTTTTATCTCCTTAATAGACATTTACATTTTAATTTAATTTTGCATAAAAACAAATCTAACTATTAAATTATTTGTTATAATTTTCAATTATATTGGATGTAAATAAAAATAATTTCACTGGGAAACATTTGAAACCACATTCACACACATACAAAAATATACTCATGTCCTCTCTAGTGTAGAGGAGTTGAGCTACTAGTATGATGTCATTTTATATACAAGCATTACATATTTTTATATACAAGCCTGAATATCATGCTAATTAAAAGATAACGACACCGAACAGGAAATGATATCTTTACTTGTATCTCTTTAGAAAAAAAAATATCTTGCAATAACACCTCATCATCTACCTTCCTAGAGTCACATATATCATAAATTTGAATATGCTTCATGAACTGGAATGCTTCAGAAAACTTGGGATAAACAATACTAAAATGAACAATATATCTGTATGGCCTGAGTTATGTGAACTAGATGTCACAAACTATGTAACAAATATTTTTGAATAGTTTGTCTTTAAAATGACATGTTTTAAATATTTTCAGAAATTTTTTACAGAAAGTGAATATATAATTTTTTATACATCACCCCCTCTCTCATTCCTAGTAATCATAATTTTTCAAACATAATTCTATTAAACATATTTGAGATATAAAAAGTATATAAAGAAAATAAGAAGTGAGAAGGAAATTCAATTTGGAAAATTGGTTTCCTTAAATATTAACTTGGTTTCTTTCACCATTTCATTATTTAATAAGTTTTATAGTTGGGAAAAACTGTAATTGTTTCAAAGAATCCTAGCTTGTCACATTTCAATTCTCCGTAGCAGAAACAGTTTTAAAATTGATCAAGAGATACTTTTTAAACAATAATATTCAAATGATGGAACATAAAAATAAGAATGGAAAATAATTCAGTCTTATTATTCTCTTTCACAAAGCCAAGTAAACAACTGCACAGACAAACAAGCTATCTACAATCACGAAAATGTAGAATAAACACGTGGTTTCCTAGAAAAATATAATATAGTAATATATATAGGTATTATAGGGTTGAATTACATATATTTAGTTTAAAAATACATATTTGTTATTTATCTATAATTGTTATAATGAGGTGTACCACACATGCATATATATATATATATATATATATATATATATATATATATATATGTGTGTGTGTGTGTGTGTGTGTGTTAATCATGATTCTTAAATATTATTGAAGTAGAATTGTCCGTAAGTCAAGGGATGTCCAGCTGATTTAAGTTAGCTTCAATCTTTGAAGAAGCAATTATTTGAAGAATAACAAAAAATGAGTATTCAAAAAGATTGAAGAACTGGGGAAGACTGACCCGACTAAAAATGTACCCCTGATAGAAATCTCTTTCAGATGTTCACTTGGACTAAACAAAACAAAGGTTACAGAGCTGGAAATCCCCAGAAGGAAGACTTACACCTGAGGTTTAAAAAGTAGAAAGGGTTTAAAGTGAAGTTCTTTTGAAATCTCTAATATTTAATAAAAAGTAGAGGTTCAAAATGAAATAAAGAATTAGAACTATAGATTAATATTAATTACATAGTAGAGGTTTTTAATGAAAAATATTACTATAAAGATAATGAATTCAATTCTGTGCATTCAAATAAGTTTGAAGTGGGAAGAATTGGATTAATCATTTCCATTATTGAAATCATTTTTCAATCAGCATCAGAACATTTAGAATAAAAACAATTCAATTTTAATGAATTAAATAGAAAGCATAAGGACATTTATTCGTTGTGTATTAGTAGTGCAAAAATAATATCCATCAGCTTCTTATTTCTTTACTTTTTAAATTATTACATAGATTTTCTGTATTTATCTTTTTATTTTTAAATACTTGAAATATGGGAGAAGTTAATAAAATAAGCTAATACCATTTACCAATCTTGTAAATAAATCAACTTTAGAGAACTTTACTACGTGTATGCAAGGGGTTGAGAGAAATTTACAAATGTGTGTAGGGGAGGAGGAACTATAGGTCAATTATCATAAATTTGAATAATATGAGGACTTGAATTCATACAAGCTTTTTTTTTTTTCCCCCTCTTAATAAATATAATTAAATAGGTTTAGCTGAATATCAGTACACTAAAATCTTAAAAACTTTTTTTAATTTATTTGTGATGGTCTTATGCATATTAATGAATAGAATGTATTTATTTATAAATAAGACTTTACTTTTTAGATAAAAGGTACAAATATCATCTATATTGAAAGTATAGTTAAACCTATTTAAATTTATATAAAACATAATAAATTGATATTATTTGATTAGTTAACAATGCAATTACAAAAAAAAATAGTAGTAAATGATAACTATTTTTTAAAATCAGTTATATTATTTGAATAAATTAATTTTGTCTTAAGGTTGTGAACCTAATTTAAAAATTTAAAAATTAGAAATTATCGTTACTATTATCTTACTTTAAAAGAATTTTGTTTAAATTGATGTTTTGATTATAAGCAATGAGTTTTAATAGAGATTGAAATCCCATAATAATAATAAAAAGTCTTTATTATTTTAAAATACCCATCAATCAAGCAAATTATGCTTGAACACATGTCTAAATCAATTGTAGTAAGCTACTTATGCATACACACATATGCAAGGGCACATGCACATGTGTGTGTGGCTTTGAAATGAAGAATAAAAAGTTAATGAAGGAGTTTATAAAAAGAGTTCTGTGATTAGAAGAATAAAAGTAAACAAATAATGTAACTTTTGTAATGTAAAATTTATGATAAATCAGTACTAAACAAATGTAGATTATTTAATAAATTAATTCAAAATATAATTTTAAAATATTTTCTTTCAAACCTCATAATTTTATAATAAGCTCCACAATGATTTTTTGCTTTGTTTATAGATACAAAAACAATTATGAAACAGTATGGATATTCAATGGAAACAAGAATTAAGGAAGCACAAAAAGGTAAAAGAGTTGCTATTTTTATTTTATAAAATGAGAACAAGACTATGAAACAATTTTATAAGCTCAGTCTAAGCTGATATGCTCCGGGAAACTATCTATCTCTTAACAACCTTGGTTTGGCAAGTAGTGGTCAGAGTTTTCTACAATGTATAATTTAGTATGTACAGGACTAAGACAGAAGAATATATGATCCAAAAAAAACTCAGCATTATAAAAATAACAGAATTTGATTGTTATCAATGTCCCTTAACAAATTTTATTTCTAATGGCCTCCATAGCCAAAAATTACTATTAAATGTTTTTTTGTTGGGGTTTGGTCAAGGTAGATCCAAAAAAATACAATTTAAAAAAAAAAGTGTATTTTTTTTTAAATTACAAAAAAAACATCTAATAATAATTTCTACAGTCAAAAAACTCTCCGTTTGAACATATAATTATTACTGGAACTCTGAACTATTCCTTGCATTCCACTGATCAGAAATTTTAAGGTGTAACTCTGTATATGACTGATTTTTAAATTTATTTAAAATATTCCAGGAAATTTAAAATATATTGTACACCACAGTAAAAAAAAAAAAAAATATGACTTAGTATGTTTATATATTTTTTTTCTCATAAAATCCCACAATAAATCTTATTTATCAGAAATTTATCACAATTAATATAATAAATTCAAGAAAATTAAACTTCAATTCAATATTGACAAATACTAAATGCTCTAAACATGTATTTTTAATTATATAGCTTTCTAGACACCACATGATTTTTAAATACGTACAAATCAGTCATTAATTAAAGTGGTAATACTATAGTTATCATGGATTTCACTGAGAAGGGAAAAATAAACAAAAGAAAGAAAAAAGGATACTAAGAAATTTCTCTCCCTTCTAGTAACTATAAAGGATTTTATAGGGCCTTAAGAGAATTTTTAATGTAACTCTTGAAAGATTTTTTTTTTTTGTTTGAGTTAAAATTTTTATACAGATGACCAGATCATATTCTCAATAAATAACATGTAACTATTATAAGATATTAAGTAATCATAATATAGAAGAATGTAACTTTATAGTCTAACCAAATAAGGCTTCCATAGCTTATGGAAAGCTAATCTTTGCACAAAGCTTAAAGGAAATATCACACATATTTGGTCTGCGAATTTCACTGAAAATTTTGTAATTTCAAACTTATCCTTCCACCCTTGAACAGATTATTTTGCCACTCTTTTAGTTTGAGTTAGATAAAAAAAATTGCACACATTGTCAAGGCAATTTAATTTATATAATTTATTTAGAACAAAAAATAACAAGGTTTCAAATATGGGAGGGAAAGATTCAGTAATGTCATATTGTATAAAATATGATAAAGAAAAAAAAAAGTTTACTCTGGTCAGTTATTCATAAGTTGATAATAATTTAAAAAAAAATGATGTTACAGCCTGGACTGATGAAACTCAAAATAGAAATGATTCAATAGAAACTATTATTTAAAGAAGATGCAGCAGCATAAGGATATTTAAATGCACCCATATACTTTAAATTGTTAATTAGTTATTGACAAATTCTCTCCAATTAAGGTTATATAATAAAAATAAAATATATAATTAATGTAGAAAACAATAGAAGGGGGGGAGGACTAAAAATAGACAAAACAATTATTATGGGTAAGGAAGTATCTAATAGATTCTAGTAGATCCAACCAATACACAGAAGAAACCTGTTTGGTCTACAATATTACCAACATCTGAGACTTGCACAAAATTAGAGAAGTAAAAAATGGTTTCAAAATAAAAATTATTATGGAAAAGACTTTTTAAATAATAAAACAACTAAGGAAATAAGCCCTTTCACGTGAGAACCTCTAAGCATTTTAGTAAACTTCTCCTTGACAAACTTAAGGACACAAATAACCTCCCACATTAAAAAAATATAATATAGTTATACAAAAATTTAAAAATTATAAACCAGTTGCAACTTTTCTCATTTTACAATTTATGATATATAATTAGCTTAAAAATAACAACTTAATTTATAAATGTCAGTTTGAGTGCCATAAAATTAAGTCTGCAGTTATATA
>KZ807040.1:342823-361979 GCA_000696205.2 Oncopeltus fasciatus
TTAACAAAAAATTATAGGTATGTAACTAGTTAATATATGCAATATATATATAATGAAACATTCGCGGCAGCGAAATATATATAGTAAATAAGAACATGTGGGTGAAAGAGGGTAGTGAAAACACAAAGGGGAAAAATGATAACGAGTAAAATTTTCGTGGAGATTTCTCGCTCTTCGTCAGTGAGGAGTGAAGTTTCTCTTTACTAGTCTCTCTTCAATTCTCACTGACGAAGGGCGAGAAATCTTCACGAAAATTTTACACATTGTAATTTTTTCTCTTTGTGAGTTCACTAAACTCTTTCTCCCTCATCTTCTTATTGATTTTATATATATATATATATATAATTTTCACAAATTGATACTTTTAAATGTTTAAGATTGAAGTTCAAGTCCTTTTTAATATAATTACTATTTTTGTACATTGAAATAGATCAAATAAAATGTTTTCTTCTACTGAAAAATTGTATTAATATACATGTACTTTCTACTGATCATGGTTTAATTATCTCTAGAGGGAGTATAATCCAGTGAATATATATTTTTATATAAACAAGAGACAGGTAAAAAGTGGAGTTCTATCTAGCATCATTACAAATATGGAAGGGAAGCCATTAACTCGACCACCACTAGCTCTGAATGTGTCTTACTTATTCTTATTTCTTGAAGTCGAAACATTAAAAAATAAACAAGCTTCATTATTCAAGTGTTGTTTTCTCTAATATCTCAAGGCTAAGCCCTAAGAAAATCTTTCTAAGCAATATTTACAAATATTTCTCCCCATTCCCCTTGGGACAGGAATTAAAAAAGAACTTGAAAACTAATATTATCAAAAAGAATTAAGAAAGAATTAAAGAACTAAGCACAAAAATAAAAAGTTCAGCTAACATCTATTTAATTTAAAAGCACTAAAATATTAAATGAATTAATTAATTCTCACATGGGAAGGGTGGGTGGGAAGGACAGCCATGCTGACAGGAATACCACCTGAGGAGGAAGTAAGGACATGTCTCAGAACAACTGCCTGTTGGCGAGGCCGTTGACGAGGTAGTTGCTGGTTCGGCTTCTTCCCAAGGAGAGCAGGAGGAGGCTTGAGCTGGCAGCGCAACTGGTGTCTATTGGGTGAATTTTGGATCACTGCTTGGCAAATCTGGTATGATCGCTCAAAATTTACAGCTCCGGGAGGAGGCTTGTTACTTGAACCACGCCCTCCTCGTCCGCCACTCTATAACAATTTTAGAATTATAAAAGTAATAACTATTTTCTAGTCCTAGTGAAATAATAAAATGGAATATTTAAATTTATGTAAATAAGTGCATTAAGAAATAAAATAAAGTGTATATAGGCTTTCAAGGGGAAGATAATTAAATATTAGAAAACCTTATTAGAAAGAAATCAGAAGGAAGGGAAATAAATACCAAAATTATTAGTTATAATTTATCATAAAGTAAAAATTAATAACTATCATACCTTCTATTATCCGTCTTCATTGGTTTCTGCAAACCATCTTCTGCTTTCGGACATTGTCCATCCTCATGGCCGAATACATGTGTTCACTGTCACTGTCTGTATTCAACTTGAATGAACACATGTATTCGGTCACGAGAATAGACAATGTCCGAAAGCGCTCGCCAACAGAAGATGGTTTGCAGAAACCAATGAAGACGGATAATAGAAGGTATGATAGTTCTATATTCATTGGTAGTCATAATAACCCTTTAGATTAAAAATTAATAACTTGAACTGAAAGAGAGATTTCTTAATCTATATTATATAAAGCAAAAGTTTAACATAATACTTTAACCTATTAACCACTGTGTTCCATTAATGACCTTATGCACACTCACATGTACGGTTACGGTGCAATCACAAAAACTAATAGATAATGATATCAATTGTGATATGTAATCTCACATTAAANTGACTCCTGAAGTGGACTCACAGGTGTCATCTAGTTCTGCAGAGAGTGGAGAGGCAGTGCGGGTTATACCTCCCACCACAATAGTGTGTCTTCCACCACTCACAGCCTCGGCTCCACCACCACCACCTCCACCACCTGCTTCCTCTTCTGCTATTCCGTACCTTGCTCTCACCACTAGCACCCCAGTGAGGGCTGTGCCAGCCAAGCCCCTTCAGTCAAAGGTATTTGATTAAACTGATTTTATTGAGTTTTCAGTAATAGTTATTTAAGATTGTTAAAATTTCATATATAAAATCATATTATGAAATATATAAGCGCGATAATAGTTTTGATTATATTTTGATTTAACTATATTCTACTTTTTTAGAAAAAAAATCTACTTAAATCAAAACTATTATCGCGCTTATATATTTCATAATATGATTTTATATATGAAATTTTAACAATCTTAAATAACCATTACTGAAAACTCAATAAAATCAGTTTAATCAAATACCTTTGACTGAAGGGGCTTGGCTGGCACAGCCCTCACTGGGGTGCTAGTGGTGAGAGCAAGGTACGGAATAGCAGAAGAGGAAGCAGGTGGTGGAGGTGGTGGTGGTGGAGCCGAGGCTGTGAGTGGTGGAAGACACACTATTGTGGTGGGAGGTATAACCCGCACTGCCTCTCCACTCTCTGCAGAACTAGATGACACCTGTGAGTCCACTTCAGGAGTCAGTGTCACTGAAGAGAAATTAACTCAGTATTACATTAGAAAAATCAAGAAAAAAAAAATCTCCACAAAAAAAAAAAAAAAGCATTCAAGATTAAAAGTCCTGCATATCTTTATGATTAAGAAAAATTCTTAATCAAATCAAAGTGCTCAAATCAAACATTTATAACTAAACAAATATGTATTATAATTATCATTTATAAAAGAAACAAAATCATTGGTTCTCACCTGAAATGATTCTATGGTAATGGTTAATAAGGAATGGTGATTATTTAATGAGGGTAGATAAATTATTTAATTAAAGTCATTAGGTACTTTTTTTACTTTCAATAATAATAACCAAGAAAACAAGTAAGTTTCCATTTAGTGATATCTAGAGTAATAATTTCACCATAAAAAACCACATTATGAAATTCAACATTGACCAGGGAAAACATAGTCCATGAACTCAGGCTATAGTGAATGCCCTGATCCTGAAGATTATTTTAAAATTTGCAAATACAGTCAATATGGGAAAAAGAGTATCTATCAAGTAAAGACTTAGTAGTAAAAAAAATGTATTTTTTATTATACGTCAACTCATACATTCTAAGCCACCTTCAAGGCTGTTGAAATACAATGTCATAAGAAAACTGAGAAAAAAATATATGATTTACATTATTGTAACAAAGAAGAAAAAAAACTTAACGTAACTAAAAGTAATGTGACATGAAATGAGTTGTAAAAAAATAATTATTCATGTAAAAAGTTCACCTCGCCTATCTATCTTGTATAATATAACAATTTATGTGATCAAAAATTCTTCATTAGTACTCATTAAGTATCTGGAAATATTGAGGTTGGGGAATGCAATTCCTTTTGGGGTATTATTAATCACTTTAACTTAATAAATCTTCTGTCTATTATACAACTAGCAACTATTTTATACTTATATAAACTTACTGTAAAGTCCAAATGTTTCCTTTAAGAACAATAGAAATAAGCATTTCTTCTAACAGCCTTATTAATTTACTGTATTAAGTAATTTGAAATAAAAATTTCTTTAAATTTATTCTAAGCAAGATTATTTAAAATTAAGTTACTCATGAAGAACTTATAGCAGGGTGGTTTAATAAAGCTCTAAACTAACTACTACTTCTTTCACTTCTATCTTTCTTCATTTTATTCTTTTGAATTTCATAATTATCTTATCTAACTACAAAGGATATTTTTTCCTAGAAAATATTTCTGCAGTTCATAATCTATAAAAAGGATAAAGACACACACTATGAATCCAGATGGTGAAGGCAGAAGGAACTCCTTTATAAGCCAAAAACTAACTTTAACTAACTGATCAGACTCAGATAATATTCTGAAAAGGAGGAGAGAGGGAGAGGGAGTGAGAGAAGAGGATAGAGAGGGTGTGAGAGAGAGGGAGTGAGTGAGGAGAGGAGGGAGGGAGAGAGAGAGAGATGATCTTTGTGAAGTAGTAACTTCAAACTCCAAGTATGTGATGGCAGTTTTTTTTATAATGTTGCTAGGGCTTTCGATAATCTTTAGTGGCCAGAAGTCAGGCGGGAGCTAAAGAGGCTGCACTGTCCAAGGAATCTCTTTCATTTAGTAAGGAATTATCTGTGTGGTCGCACAACTTATGTGAATCTACCAAGCAGAAGAATCACAGTAGAAGTGAGTAAAGGTTGTCTCACAGGTGACAAGGTTGTTCTCCCTTTCAATCCATATATGGAGGATTGTAATGGACCTCTCTTAAATTGTTGTTAGTGACAGGTTACGAACTTATTGCATTTGTAGATGACTTAGCGAATTGATAGAATGGTCCTCAAAGATTAATCTTGAAGAAGGTAATGGCAGTTACTACTGACCTTATTATGGAGTGCTGCTTGAAAACAAATTATTGCTGGCTAAAAAACAAACTATCTCTGAAGGAAAACAAAAACATTATTCTTGAAGGAAAAAATGAATGAGAGAAGGCAATCTGTCAGAATGTCAATCAACAGGTTATTGAGCCATCCTTACAAGTAAGGAATCTTAAAGTAACAAAGAGGCCAAGGTTACATTTTATAACCCATTTGAAGGTGCTTAGAAATCGAACCACTATAAGATTCTCCCAAATAAACACAATAGCAGCAACAAAATGGAGTCTCAATTTCAGGAATAGGTTATTGCTGTAGAAAGCTGCCTTTCTTCCAGTCGTTATGTATGATGCACTTGCTTGGGCAAGGGAATTGAACGAAAGAAAGCTTTTGCAGCAATCTCAAAAAAGAGCTTTAATTTTGGTAACTTCATGTCGTACAGCATCTACAGTGAATCTGCAGAGCTAGACAAATGGCAGCTGAACTCAAGGTGGATCTCTATAATGCCAGGTAAAAAATAATAAAGAATATTCCCAGCAAGAGTAGGCAATATTGTTTGCTAATGCTTTGTATGAAGATGATAGAAATTAAGGAAGCAGAGTAATATGAGAGACAGAGACACTGGGACAAGGGAATCGAAGAGCAATCACTTACAAGTTCTTCCCAGATGTGAGGAATCATCTTCAGAATAAATGGATTGAAACTGATTTTGGACAATGTAGATCGTCACCAGGCAGTACTTTCAAATGCTTTAGTTTAATAAAATTTGAATAATAATGCCCATTAAATTAGATTTCTTATATTTTCAGATCATAACCAAGTACCATTGGACAAAAAGTGAAAAAGTGAATGAAAGTATGTTTTTTGAGAAACTTTTTTTATGGCAGAGTTGATGATCTATTTCTTGGAGGCAAGAGATCGGTTAATATCTGGTAAAAGAGAGAAAGGACGCAGTCTCTATATGGACAGTTTCTACAATTGTAACATTAGCTGAAACATTATTGGAAAGAAAAACATACTGCACGGGGACCCATCAATTAAACCAACAAGGAAATCCAGCCTGAGTTGTATATGTATTAGTGAATTGAAGGATAACAGAGACAATGTCTTCAGAACTTTTTAAGAATTTGTTGAAATAAAAAAACAAGAGAGGTTTGAGAATTCAAAAACAAAGCTAATATTAGAATATAATAAAAATATGACAGGATGGGACAGATTGACAAGATCAGATATTGGTATACTATCTTGCAGGTATCTTGCATAAAACCCTCAAAATGTTTAAGAAGTTGGGACTACACATTTTTCAAATAAACTAGTAAATTATCATTTCTTATAAACTTACAGAGAAACACTTTGACATCTGACCAGGTATAATTTATGATGAGACACAACTGGGAAACGTGTGAATATCATGGTATATTGTTCTAACAGCCCAGGTCTATGTCTAAAAAATTGTTTTCGATTATTTCAAAACCAATGACTGCTTATTTATCATGGACACTTATAAACAAAATTGTATTGGTTTATTAGTTATTCCATTAAATTAGTGTATAGATTCTTAAACAAATATTCATTGGGTGAATAAAAAGAAAAACCCGTCTTTCTGTTTTAAATTATCCCCTACATACAAGTTTATTTCTTGAAAAAAATCATGAAGACCCATAGCCTGCCTGGCGGGTTGTATGTATAAAACAGGTAAACATTACTTTTATCAGTAATATAATGTTCATTATGATTCAACAAAATCATTTTTATTAAAAAAAAAGAAAGAAAGTCCCACAATTACATTGGGCAACATGTTGGAAAGGAATGTAATGCATGCTAAGTAAAGTAGAAATATTAAAATAATTTCTCTATATTGGTTCAATATTGATCAAATAGTGGGCAGGAAGACCCAGGAGACCTGTGACTCATCACACGCTAATGTTGTTGTGGAACTCCATTAGAATGTGGTGCAAAATTTAAATTAATTAAAATTGGATATACCAAGGTTGGATGTAGTAAGGTAAAACAGGGATAAAAGAGAGAGGAAGAAGGATGAATAACCACTGGCATTGAGCTACAGAAGAGCAATTTAATTTATTTAATCATTCAACTTATTCATAAGTTAGGGAGCGAATTCCTTTAAGAAATTTCTGTAGAATATTCCTAATACAACAGCAAAGAAGAAGCCAATCTCTAGGGCTAAATTCCAAGCCCTAAATGGTTGTATGGGAGATTAAAAAATTCTGAAAAATGCATAAATGATAAAATCAAATCCCTTATTAACAGTTATGATAAAAGTGTGTGACCTGAATTTAGCAATTTTTAGAAAGGAAGCCATTCAGTTTGAAGTCTAAATTATGAATTTTAAGATGCACTGGATACTTAATTTTCTAGAGAAAGAGAAGTTATTACCTTCAAGTTCCAACTTGACATGTCCAGAAGACTGTTTGTCAGAGGCGGCAGAGTAGTCGACCCATTGGGGAGCAGGGAGAGAGCTCTCTTGGAGTCGAACCTCTATCTCCTCCTGGCAAGGGATCACTGACACCTATCACAGAATTAAAATTTAGTTTTTTCTTTTTAAAAAAACAAGAAAAGAGAAGTAATTTCTCCAGAAAATAAAAGGAATAGTTCTATATTTCATAGTATTAACTATAATTAGTAAGACCACAATTAGTACCTCAAATATATGGTTTCAAAATTACCCTATAATTTAACTTAGAGAAAATCTCTAATCGTTATACTCCAATATTTATCAAAATTAAGTTTGTTAAATAACAATTGTATTTTATTAAATTCAAACCACAATAGAAAGAGATTTTACATGGAATTAAGAAAATTTACAAAACTTATGATATATGTATAGGGGAAAATATTTCATAATGATTATGCTACTCAGGTTAGATTTCATTTTATCAGATCAAAAATTTCCCTTATTAAGTTATTCACAAAATATAATCAAGCGACTTTTTTACAATTTTCTTTAATTCTAGAAGAAATTAAAACTAGGGTCCATTCAACATTATGAGTAGGTTTAACTGTGTATCTACATAAATCTGTATAAGTAGATATCTTGTTTATTAGACACTTTTATTAACAGACAATTCTTTATTTTTTTGTAATATAAGCTTATATAATACAATAAAATTTACACTTGATTACAAAGTTGATTTAAAAATTTTACACACTTGATTATAAAAAAGTATGATACATTTACTCTATATGGGTGTGAAAAAGAAGAATCAGAACTCTTAAAGCTTAAATAGGGCAATGTAATTTATTTTAACAAGTTATTTTAAGTTTATGAGTTATTTCAAAATATTTTTAAAAATACATCTTTCATACTATAATTATGTAAATAAAGTCCACAGGAGACATATTGTCATCTGGATCAAATGTACATGAGTGTTAAAATCAAGCTGACAGTCCCTCTCGCCTTCGGGGGCCTTGAAGATGGCTTACAATTTAAGCCGAAATGTTGTTATTTGCCCCAAAATACATTTTTTTAATTTTATTTTTTAGCAGTGTGTTTTATAAATGCAAAATAAAATTACAGAATTATTATTTTTATAAATAGTACGAACATCTTTAAAGTTAATATGAACAGGAAACAAAATTTTCTGCCTACTATATATAACAGAGACAAATATGGGAGTAGAATATTTCCAGACCTCACACTTTTTTTTTTGGGTTGTAAAATTTTTAAATTAAACTGGAGAAATTTGTCAGGGTTTCAGCCAGGATCAGAAAAATAAAATACTCCAAAATAGTTGGGAAATTATTTTATAATTGCTGACCTTTCGACTTAACTTCTAAGCCATCACACAGCCATTAGGGCTGCAATACAATACTTATTGAATTATAGAAAGAATAATTCAATACTTACAAAATTATAGATAGGAATGAACAGACAGATATATGGTATGTTATATGACAGAAAAAGATTTACAGATTAAACTAAACAATACAAACATGAAAGAGTATAAATTACAAATATCAATGTTAAATATAAAACTGGAGAGACAACTGAGGGAGGTTTATAGTCACAACTCAGAGGGTAGAACTAAACTGAGAGGCAACCAGTGAAAAAGGGGTGGGAGGGAGTTTGTCAGTACACTTCAAAAGTAGGTAAAAATGGTCAGATTAATGCTATCAAAGAAAACTGGGAAAAGCTCAAGGACAGTAGCTTGATTAAAAGCAGGCATGTGGTTGTTGCTATTAGCATGAAGGGAGAGGGCCGAAGAAATCATATCATGAATCTAGATTCATGTTATTTTAATCTTTTATTACGATGGTTCTTTGTTTGGCCAATATATGAAGCTAAACAATTATTATCTGAATATAGAAATCAGGAATGGAAAATGGGTATAGGATCTTACAAGGAAGTATAGAATTTTTGTTATTTATTATTGGTGTGGAGGCCTAAATGGATGTTCTGCAGGTTAGACTTGAGGCGTTTTTTTTTTTTTTTTTTTTTTTTTAATCTGTAAGGAGAGGAATGTAGAGCAGAGAGCAATAAAGAGGAGTAGGAATATGACAAAGTGGAAACATGTCGTGGGTATGGGAAAATTTGGATATTAAGTTATTAATTAGAGGAGAGTGAAAACCATTCTGAGAAAGGATTCTAGTAATGTGTGTAGAGGTATTTTGATGAAAAGAAGGGTCAGAAAGAGAGAGGGATCACTGTATCAGATTTATGGCGACGTAGATAATTTGGTACAGGGATGAGCAGAATGGAAGTAGAGAAGGCACCAGCATAATACTCGACGGCCAACAAACCTCTAACCATTTTAAAATTAAACTTATCTCATATTGCAAAGATTTGCCATTTAGGTAATTTGATACTCTTTTTAGAAGTTATAAAAATAATTCAGTTATAAAATCTAATTATTTCATTGTAGGAGAAATTCAAGTTGGTCTTGAACAAAATTTCTCCATAACTTTTTTTAACCCTAGTCACTCATCCATTGAACATATCCTGTTCAACAACATATTTACTAGAATAAAAGTTTGACAGAGGAAGCTAATACTCACCGGAGGTTGGAGATCTTGAAAGTGAGTGGATGAGCCAACAACATCCCAAGCGGCAGCCAGGATAGCAGCTTCATCCTCTTTAAAATATATCCCCTCATTTTTATCAGGGTTCACTTGAATCACTTCCCATTTTTCATCAGTAACAGTCGGTCGCTCTGGTAACAACTGGTTTCTGGGAATATCCGGCAGAATGACTTCATTCATGACAGGAACATTAGACATTGTTGAATCATTAACCATTCGCAATTCTGAGAGAGACTGTTCATTTGAAGCAGATAGAGTCATAACAGTATTCATGTCTGCAAGGCTCTCTTCTTTCTTAACAGAAACAGGCAAACTTAAACTAGAATGTTCTGATCCAGGAGTATTTGTGACATCAAGAACCACTTGTGGCAACATTAGTACATTTGGTTTTACTAAAGGATCAATCTGATGCTGAATGGTTCCAGATTGTTCAATTTGTTGTTGCACTGAGCTAGAATGATTCACATTTTGGTGTAAGGGACCAGACTGATTCAAGTTTTGCTGTAAGGAATCAGCCTGATTTATATGCTGCTGTAATGTAGTGGATTGATTAAGTTGCTGTTGTAATGTAGAAGACTGGTTCATTTGTTGCTGTAAGGCTCCTGCTTGATTAATTTGTTGTTGTAAAAGCTCTGACTGATTAATTTGCTCTTGGATTGTTCCAGGTTGATTTATTTCTTGTTGTAATGTAGCAGATTGATTAGTTTGTTGTTGCAGTGCTCCAGGCTGATTTATTTGTTGTTGCAATGTATCAGACTGATTCATTTGCTGTTGCAATGATCCACGTTGATTTATTTGTTGTTGCAATGAATTAGGTTGATTCATTTGCTGATGTATTGTTCCAGACTGATTCATCTGTTGATGAATAGCACCAGATTGAGATATTTGTTGTTGAAAGGCTCCTGTTTGATTGATTTGTTGCTGATAGTTTTCTGACTGAGTAATTTGCTGCTGTAAGTTTCCTGATTGACTGAATTGCTGCTGTATGTTTCCTGAGTGATGAATTTGTTGTTGCAAGTGAAGAGATTGGCTAATTTGTTGTTCTAAATTAGTTGTTCTATGTTCAATATGTTGGTTAAGATTTTCAATGGCTTGAGATTGGAGAAGATTTAATTGGTTACTAGGAAGTTTGTCCATATGTTCTTGGTTAAGCTGTTGAGAATTTTCAATGAAATGTGATTGCTTAACTTGTAAAAACTGAGACTGATCAAGTTGATGAAGAAAATGATTTGGATCCAAATGATGCTGTTGATGAATTTGAGACTGATTACCTTGCTGATGTATTTGAGGCTGATTATCTTGTGGGTGAATTTGAGACTGATTACCTTGTTGAAGCATTTGAGACTGATTATCTTGCTGATGAATTTGAGGCTGATTAGAATGCAGATGAATTTGGGACTGGTTATTTTGCTGATGACTTTGAGATTGGTTATTTTGCTGAAGGATTTGAGTTTGGTTATCTTCCTGATTAATTAGTTGGGCCTCATCCAACTGTTGAATTAGTTGTGTCTGTTGAACATGGGAATTTTGCATTAGTTGAGAAACATGATGAGATTGTGATGCATGAGAATAGGTCATTTGGGAGGCCTCAATTTGTTGTTGCATCACTTGGTGAGGAATAATGCCATTTTGATTAGTACGCTGTAATATTTGGTTTTGATTAATGGTATCTTTATCATCCATATTTTGTTCTAAAATAATGAGATGATTAAATTTGTTCTCCAAAATGTTTCGATGAACTAACTGAATATTAAGTTCATGCATGTTAGCATCTTTCAAAATTTCTGACTGTTGTTGTTTATCCTGAAATATTTCTGATTCTTCATTAATTCTATCGTTTTGATCAGGCGCCCCTGAATTTGTATTTGTAACTTGAGAGATAGTATTTAAATCCACATATTCTTCCATCAACATTTTAGATTCAGTTTGTTTTTCACACGTTTCAAGAGATGGTGAAGCATCCTTCTCATTTACTTTAGCTTCTTCATTATTTATAGTACATTTTTCTAAAGATAGAGGACACTGTCTTGTTTCTTCACTCTCAACAATTTGTTCAGATATGCTCGTTTTATTTTCTGATATGGCAGATGGTGAAGATGTTGATACTCTAGAATTTGGTGAAATATTATTGGGAATAGGGGAATTTTGAATTTCATCAAATTGATTTTCAACTATCTCTTCTTGTGATGGACTTCTGATTATTTCCACTGGACTTTTGGAACATTTGTAGTCTGCTTTTATTGTGTCCTCATCAGAAACAAAAGAAACTGTTATGAGAGCTTCTTCAATCTGTCCATCTGTTCGAAGGTTTCCATTCTCACCTAAATCATCTGTAAGTTCGCTGCGGTCTTTATTAGGGCTAATTCTTTCAACTTCTCGAGGTAAAATTATATAATCAATCTCACTTTTTGTTTTTCCAGAGAGAATGGCCTCACTAGCACTGTCCAGCAAATCACCAGTAGTTACAGTGCTGGCTTGAGCTTCACATTCTACATCAATGTCTTTTTCGTTCTTCTTGGTTTCAGTCTTTGGTTCATTTAAAGAAATAATAGTGTTTGTTTCCTTAGCTAAATCTTTCTCGGAATCTTTTACAGCTCTTGTCTCATTTTCAGATTTATCAGGATCTGGGAAGAGCAAAAATATTACAATACATTAATTTGTGAATAGAAAATCAAATGGATCATTAAACATATTGAAATAAATAAAAATATATTTAACGCTGACCAAAAAATCATTAACATCAACTAATTTATATTCAAATTCATAAAATCGAAATATTGACATGAAAATCACAATGACAATAATAAAATACAATAGTTAGTTTTCCATTACGAAAATAAACTAAAAATCAGCCATTCAGGGCTCAAATTACAAAGCTGTGAAGAATAACTTTTGGTCTAAACTAATATTTTAATTTAAAACAACACAGCTCACAAGTAAAAAATAAAAATTAAGTAGCAAAGGAATAAAATATTACAAATATAATTTTAGTTTTCCTGATTGAAAGAATTATAAGAAAGTTATTAAGTCAGTCTGTTCCCATGGTAAATTAGTTCTTCAATAGGCATTTTCAATGCTTGCATCATTAAGCAATATCATAGTAGCAATCAGACCTTGGAATGGTGGTTCAGATGAAGGCCACTTGACCAATAGAACTGCCATATGTATAGCCTCATTGTGCTGGGTAAAAAATGGACCAGTGTTGAATACAGTTAAATTGTTTAACTCTCCAAATTTACCACATTATGCCAGAAGGGTCTACCACAAATTAGAAGATAGTCTTGCATTCAAGATAGACAAGAATGAACATTCTAAGGTAGATTAAGATCACATGAGAGAAAAGAAGAGAGCAAAACTGTTTCAGCAAGTATAAGAGTGGTTCTAATCAATTGACCACACTAGACAATTGGGAAAAGCAACATCAAATGTCTACAAGGAAAATATTGAAACTGGCAGCAGACTGAAGTCATACAGCATAGAAAAAATATTCAAATTGAAACTAGTTCTGAAGATTATATAACACACCAATTATTAATGTTCCTTAACTCTTTGAAAAGATAAAGTTACATATTTTTTAAGCACTTCTATTTGAGAGAAATAGACAAGACTAATAATAAATGTAAATTCCAACATACCACTAGGGGGAGAGAAGAGAAGGAAGAGGGGGGACGGAGAGGAGAGAGACCCATACCAAGCTGGTTTTATGAGAGATGAATCCACTGCTGAAAAAAATCTTATCTGAATTCTGTTGATGAAAAGCTATGGGTACCCTAGGCATTTAAATAATAAGTCTATTCATTGACTACACATATAGAAATTAACTGTTCAAAAACATTTGGGAATTAAGAATATTCTCATTTACAAGGGAGTATAGATCCCCAGGTTTGTAGACAATCTAGATATCGTAGGCTTGTTTACAAAGCATTTATTAGGCCAGCTTTAATAGAGACCAGAGTCCTGGATGACATTCCAGATGCAACCCTTATAATGGACATTGAGAAGGACTAAAACAGAATACATAGACAGTGTATGGAGGCAGTTCATCAATAAAAAATAAATCATCTGCATGTAGAGGCTAATGAGATCAAGTTCTTCACTATAACAGACTTAGATGTGTGATAAAGACGAGAGTAGAAAATAACTCTTCTGAACATAACTCTTGATGAACAAGTGTTCGGAACAGGACTAAATTGGGCTGATGGTAAGATAGTTAACAATCAATCACTTTCAGATATCCGAAATTGGAGAGGAGCATCACAGAATAAAAAGATTGTCAGTCAAACTTTAAACAGCACTGACTCTTTAAGATTTGTAGAGCCAACGAAGTATAATAACAACTAGCGATGAGCAATCAAGAAAGCATTCCAATGATATAACTTTGGAAAAGGAATAGATTAAAAGTATTCTAAACCTCCCACAAATATTCCCAAGCTAGTTAGAAGGTAAGTACATGTACCAGAATGAAATTGTTCCTGTATTTATCACTGAAACAACTGATTAGAAAGACTCAACTTTGCCTCACCATAAAAAAATTTAAGAGTTCAATAATAAAATTCTTATCTTTATCAAGTCTTTAAAGCTATGGACTCTAGGAGTAGGACTATGGATTCTTCAAATGATATGACTTTTGACTTTCAAGTTTTTAATGTAAAAGACAACTGGAAAGTTTAGTTCCTTTAGCAAAGCATTAGAAACAGTTATTCACTATTTGTTTTTGTTTTTTTACTGTGAGTTTTCAAAAACAAAATACAAAAATAGGCAATTACTGAAAGTTTTAACTTAATTTATAATTCTTCTTAATTTTTAAACTTTGCCACTGATTATTGAGATATTCTGTACAGTTTTTTAAAAATTACTGATTAAGATTAATTACAGGTATTTTGTGATGAAGATTTATTAGAAATAAAAATTGTATATATTTAAAAGTAACTAACCAGAAGTCCTGTTCCTTTTAGGGTCAAGCTGTCTAGGAGGGCTGAGAGCAGCTCTCTTTTCCCTATAAGAGGTGACGGCCCTGGTGACAGCTCCAACTGTTCTTAGTCTGGTTGGGGGAGTAGTCTGCTTCACAGGACGTGAATGCTGCTGGGGCCTACTAACTGTACTTGTAGGAGTGCTTGGCCATTCTCGGAGGCTTTCCCCCCATGTTGGTTCAAAGTGCTTCAGCTAGACAAACAATTACATCTCCTTCAAACAGTAGCTTAATAGATAATTATTGGAACCGAAATAGCAAAATCTACCAAATAAGATTTTAATTTAATTTATACTGGACTAAAAAATTTGGATAACTAGACTCTAAACAATAGCACTACTATAATTAAGGAAAGGAACAGTTAGTTCTATTAGTTTATTCAATTTTTCCAAAGAAAAATTAAAAAAAAAAGAATCTAATATTTTTTTATGAAATTTGAGATGTGAGTAAATCTGACTTTTTTTATTATCTTTATGTAACCACTAGAGTCATAATCAATGGTTATAATTTATGTTTTATCCCTCTTTGGCATCCCATAAGTAATAGATTGAAGGAGGGAGGAAATAAATGATTGGTGTTGAAAATAAGATTGAGACAAATATATTGTACACAAAGATTACACTTTAATAAGATACTTTTAACTGGAAAAAAACAGCTTATTATTTTTCTTATATCACTCAGTCATCTCATATATTAATAAGATTTGGTTTATTTTTTCTGTGACATTAAAATAAACATCTACCCATAAGGGGAGATAAAACTTCTAATAACTCTGATTAGTGAAAATACTTAAGCTGATAAGGAGACTGGCAACATAATACAGAAATAGAAAAGTATGACTGCCTGATTTCAAGGTTTATACTTACTTTCCAGGGGTCTAGTTTACTCTTTTCTTTTTCTTGTTCGGCCTTTATTTTTGCCTGGTTTTCAGGAGTGAACTCTCCCTCAGCTAACCTCTCCCTCCAATCAAGGCAGGCTCTCGCAAAGAATTCATTATTAAGACCAGATCCACTCAATCTGGAGAGCAAAGAGTAAATCATTCATTTTCTAAAGGAATACATAATAATAACAATAAGAATAAGAATATACAAGGATTGGCAGATATTGGAGAGCAAAACAATGTCTGCCATAAAATGTTTTGTTCTCAGATAATTTGGAGAGACAAGCATTAAATTTAATGTATAAATATTTGGTACATATAGGCCAAAACATTTTTAAAAAAAAGTTTAATGAAATTCTCTCAGCAGTAACAATAGCCAATTGACAGCTCACAAATACTAATATTTTGGTCAAAGCTCCCACAATAACAGCCTTGACATTAACCAAACAAATGGTTTAATGGTGATCCTTTGTTTCCCACACTCTTAATCTTAAGGTAACTAAGGAGTCGGGAGTTAAGGTGTCTGGAGTGATTGATTTAGATGATATTTGTTTTTTGTTTTGTTTTTTTTTTTTGGTTTTTTTTTAGGAGACTCATATTTAGATAATCATTTATGCTCTCAGCATAGCAGTTGTCTTCTCAGAAAAATAGAATAGCCTTTGACTTAACGTTAAGCTAAATAATTTGAAAATCTATGCTTTTAACATGGAATAGAAACTCTTNGAGTAGAGGTTTGGAGAGAGCATTAGTTGAAAAATCTTCGTTTCTGTTCGAGTTACGTAAAATTTAAACATAATAGAGGTAAAATATATCTTTCTGGAATGCATATTCCATCAACATTAACTTCCACGTCTGGACATGCCCCATATTTTAAAACATTGTAAAAGAGATACAGTATTTATTAGGGTCTATATTGGAAACTGTTCTAATAATTCAATTTGGATAGAAATCGGAATACAGGAGAGTACAAGATTGGGTTATGAAAAAATCAAAATTCACAAATTTCCATTATCTTTGTAATTGTAAATGCTATCACAACTTTATAGGACATGGAGAGTAGGTTTCACATTTTTACGAAATTTGCGTAATAAAAGAGATATTTAATAATGCAACACTGATTGTTAAACGCTTCTCCAACATTTTCTCTTCCTAGTCTAGATTTAGGCAAAGGGAATTTACCTTTCTTTGCAATTGTCTACTTCAGCTTGTGAGATCATTAATAATACACAAACAGCATGGGAAATATGCCTAATTTTCGCTTATCCCGTGTGACGGAGTGTTCTTGTGTTATTCTAGTATTTATAAAGCTGTTTTGCTAGGTGTCACAGAAGAATACGTATACCACTTAAACGTTTCTTAAAGCGTAGGATTTCTATATTTCTGTGCTCACTGAATCTACTATCTGATAAGTAAGTGTTCAAAGCAGGACAAAACCTATTTATGATATTAAGCTTTCAGTGGCTTTGCTATCAACCCTAGAGATTAGGGATGCCTGCCACCGCTGTGGGGTACGAAATCAATGCAGCTGCCACTGCAGGTCATTAGTACTCCTCCCAATACTGCCGGACACAAAGGAAAGCGGAAGGAAAAGCCAATAATAAATAAGATGCCAACCGAAGCGGTGTCGGGGTTGAGGGTGGAGAGGCGAAGCTAATCGCAATTTCCAAGGTTGTCTGGGGTACGAGCCTCCCTTGCTCACTACAGGGTGCTTAACTTGAGGACGGCTGGATGTGCCGGACTCCACTCTTAAATTCCACTTGATCCAATGCAGCTAACACTATTTATGTTCAATATAACTAAAATTAATTTCATCTTTGATTCATAGAGAATTAAATAAAATTTTAATTGAAACTGTTACGATAACTTAGCAACTTCTACTTGAATTCCCACATTAGTTTATTTAAAAAAAATTAAACTATTCTAATTGACATAAAACAAATACCATAATTCCCCTTTAAAATTTCATGTTATACGTGTTTGAGGCAAGAAGAATTAAAAATTTAACTAGTTGTTCGTACCCTTTATATGTAATATCTTGGAAACGAGGAAACGTTTGATGAAATTTGGGATTCAAGATGTGCGGCGGTAATTTACCAAATTCTATTTAAGCTTGTTTTAACAACTTGAAAAAGGCAAAATTAAGGGTCAAACGATTAAAATTGCTCCCAAAGCTTGAAGTTTACACCTATCGACCACTTGGCTTTTCTCCCTCAACGAAAGTGGAAAATTTCAGATTTTTCGTCCTCTAGCCTTCATCGTATGTATCTACATCAATTGTACCTCTGATAGACATTTTCCAAATTTACAAATTCTGAAAAAATTAAGCTTTTGAAAACAGTAAGTATTATTCGTGATTTTTAGCAACATTTAATTGAAGCAGATAAATTTATATTTAAATAATATTTTAAAATGTGTAAAACTGAAAAATAGTATTTTGTTCGAAATCTTGTCCTTTGCTATATATGCATTTTTCCCCATCTCACTAGCAATATATAGATCCCCGCCAAAAGAATTCTAGCTTTTTTGAGCCATTTTCATACATCTTCATAAGAGGTTAAGCTAGTGCTTGTAGCATCAATGTAAATAAGTAATAATTGGATAGAGTCAAATCTGGCTCAAGCAGAAAAATTTCCCAACTGAACACCTTCATCATTTCCTCCAACCATTTGATGGTTCTAACTGACCCTGTTTTCAGTAGTGGTCTGTATTAACTATTTCCCCAGATTTTAGCAACTCATAAAAGATCACACTCTTCTGATCAAATGTAGGGCATTGCCTTGCTTCTAAAGTGATATGGCCTTTCAGTCAATGTCAATGGTTCCCCTAGAGTTACCCGTGACTTTTTATGCATAGGATTCACAAAGTAAATCCGCTCTTCATTGCTCAGCACAATTCAATGAAGAAATTACTTTCTTTTATACCTGGGAGCAGCATTTGGTAAAAGATTGTCAGTCAGTTGGTTAGGTACCCCTTTTCCAATCTTCTAGATGTTTCCCATGACATTCACACACATAGAGATGGTTTCTCGTATCACATTTAACTTACCTGCAAGTATTTGATGCGTTTGAGAGGCATTCTTAACCAAAAAAAGCTTCCTAATCAGAGTTTTAAAATTTTTTTAGAGTCTACCAGGTTCTTTGTTTGAAATAGAAATGACATAGAAATTACCAAATTTAAACTTAATAAACCATTCAAAAACTGTCATTTGTCTAAGGTGTTCTTACAGTAGGCTTCGACAAGCATCCGATGCAATTCTTAAGCAATTTCATTCAGAAGGAAACAGAAAATCGATAGTTGTTCAATGCCACTGTAGAAAGAGAGCTGAGTTGGAAATATTTGTCAGATGTAACAAAAAGACGTACCGCTGAGGAATTAGTTGATATTTACATTGACTAGCATCCTCCTTAATTTGTTATTTCCAGTTTGATATTTACAAACCAGAAGTGTGTATAATTCATACATACCTATAAATATAGCAATCAAGAACAGGTCAGATAGAGAGTGCAGTGCACACACAAAAAGAAAACATCATAAGGAGTAAAATTTTCAGGGATCTCTCGCCCTTTGTCATAACTAGATAACTAGTATCTCTTCACTTCTCGCTGACAAAGGGCGAGAGATCCCCAAAAAATGTTGCTCCTTGAGATATTTTCTTTTTGTGTGTGCACTGCACTCTCTATCTGACCTACCTGTTCTTGATTGCTACATATCACAGCTGCAAGTTTTCATTTTCTATAAATGCTTCCTATATATATATATATATATTGCATCACTTGGTGAGGAATAA
>KZ807040.1:370781-381255 GCA_000696205.2 Oncopeltus fasciatus
GTGTGTTCACTGCACTCTCTATCCCACCTATTCTTGTTTACTATATATATATATATATATATATATATATCACTTCAAATCAAATCAAAGTTATAATCAATTGAGGGTTTATTCATTGCTAATAATTAATAAAACCTCTTATCTAGTCAGCTGTTTATCTGAACTTACTAAATAAATAAACAATGGTGCAGTGTTCAGAGTGTAAACACACTATTACTAGGGATGAAAAGAGCTCTCTAGCTAGTGTTACCCTCAAATCAATTTACCATGCCAGGTTTTGGGTATTGATGTTTAAGATATTGAGTCTCAGAGGACACAAAGAAAATGGATGACATGTGATAAATGTGAGAAAACTAGGAAGACCTCACTAGTACAAGATACCTAGGAGGGTGCAACTAGCGCTTTAAAACAAGACATTGAATAAGAGGGTGGTGGAACTGGAGTTGAATTTGAATCACACCCAACAAGTTACTCTCCAGATCAAGTTTGAGGTGTATTGGTGCAACCTGGTGATACTATGATGACCAGTATAGGCACTAGTCTGGGTTTGAAGATCGCTCAAGAAGATTTAGAAATAGTGGAGCGGCATTGCTAGTGAAGGAATGACCCTAGACCACCCGTTATCATAGCGAAGTTAGTTTGGCAATCTATGCAGGACGAGGTCAGATTAGTGAATAGTGAAGAGGGACCTGACAACATGGCATTTTGGCTGGGAAAATGATGCCCATTAATTATGTGTTGTTTGCTGGTGGCCAGGTCAAATGTTGTCAGTATAACGAACGGCCAGCTAGTGCTTGTTATCAACATTATGGAAGATCTGGATATGTTTGTATGATCATGGGCTATCTGGCAACCTGAAGATATTTATGGACATTAAGCGAATTTCCTACCTAGTTTTAGATTTAATTTATAATTTTGTAACTATTCTTTGTTCATTTTCTTTTCTTTTTCAGTGATGTCTTTTTTGTTTCGTTTATTTTCCTAAGGAAGTTTTGTTTCTTATCAGTAATTGTGCATTATTTATTTATCAATTTTTTTTTTTCTTCGAGAAAACTAATTTACATTAGTTATTCTCTGTTAGCATTTAATTTCAGTTCTGGTATCTATTCAGTCCAATGCCCAATCCCTTCCTGCTCACTTTGACAAATTTCCAGAACATTTCAATCGAAACTTTTCCGTAAAAACCAAGTCATTTTCGTAAGTGAAACCTGGCATAAACCTGCATTCCCTTTTCTGCCATTTCTCTCCCCAATCATACAGATGGTGAGGTTGGGCTTTATGAGCATCAGAGTGTGAAAGTTTCTAGCTGCAGAAATGAGCTAATTTACTTCTTTATCATGTGGTATACCATCCTCCTAATGTTCCTTTTGATAGGTCATTATAGAAAACCCTATATGGATTTGTTCCTTTTAACCTAATTTAATTATCTTATTTCAATTTTATAAGCCATGCTTCACATAGGCAAATCACAATGCATTTCTTTAAATGACTGATTTATTCATTATCAATTTTCTATAGATTATAAAACCTCTTAATGTTCCAAAATAAATAACAGTAATATTCTTATTTACCGTTTCTTCTTCCGGGTTGGACCGTGTCAAATTGTTGTTATTTGTCGAGCTTTCGCACATCATGTGATGGCTTCTTCAGGGCTGAAAAGAGAATTCTCATTCTCTTTTCAGCCCTGAAGAAGCCATCACATGATGTGCGTAAGCTCGGCAAATAACAACAATTTGATACAGTCCAACCCGGAAGAAGAAACGGTAAATACATCTGATGACTGTGGAAGCCTACGTGAACAAGTAATATTCTTAGTGAGGCCTGAGTCGAGTGTCAAATTTTGGATAGCTATGGGGTTGGATCAGCCCTTTTATTCATAGGTGTCTTTGGACTTACTTCATCATTCATCTGAAATTCATCAGAATCTGTTTCATACATCTCCCCCTTTTGCTTGGTCAGTTTTTTTTTAAACTAATTTTTTTATAAGAAATACATTGTGTTTTTCAGAAACTCTAAAATACACTATTGGATATTTTTTTGTTGGGGTTATTATAAGTTCCTGCTGATTCCATTAAGCTATAAGTGCTTTTACTCAATTCACCAGTAGATAATTTTTTAAAAAAAAGTGTATTTTTATTATCTGCTGATGCATCGACTAGTATGTAAGCCGTCTTCAGGGCTTAGATGACGAGTTTTTAATAAATCTTCTTTAAAGAGTTTTTCTTAAAAATTTCATATGCCATATATATTTCATAGTTACTTATATTAGTAAATTTTCCACAAGTAAATCAAGCTATTCCTGTTAGTTTAATGGCTCTCCTTCAGTATTTAATTTATTTTATTGTCTAACGTCTTTTATATTTTATTTTGTTTAGTTTGTGCAGCCCTGAAGAAGGCATAAAATTCAGACCAAAACATTGACTTCTCTAAAAACTGATTGTCATTATAATTATGTTTTCATTTTAACAATTGACTGAAACTCAGAATACAGCTAATTCTAAATCAAGATGAGAAATATATTAAATTGAAGACTTTTTTTAAAACTAATACGCCTGGCCTACAAGTAACAATAAATTCCTGGTATACAGGGGAGACCAAACTAAAAAGTGGTTTAGTGTCTGGGATTCTTGCTCAGTGACTTAGATAAAGATAAAAATAATTTGAATAGACTTACCATCGCAAGTGCTTGGAGATAATGCGTGTCTCTGAATTGGAGCAGGATTTCCTGCAGCAATAGTAGTATTTTTCCTTCGTCGTTTTGCTTGCTGTCTCAGGGCATGTTTCATTACTTTCTTACAATGCGGAGATGGTTTACAGTCCTTCAGCCCTTTTTCCGCTTCATTTTCACTAATGTTCCATGGCTAGAAGTAAAAAAAAAATTAATCACAAAAAATTGAACAAAGGTTGATATAATCTTCTTGTTCTCAGTTTGAAAAAAATTATTTTCATTAAAAAAAATATGTTTGGATCATAGTTCTACATCAATAATTCATGCCTAAGTTCAAAATAAATAAAACTAAATTCAAAGTAATTTTGGTCACATAAGAGAATGTATGAAATCATACAATAACCATATTTTTCCTCCCTTCCTCTCCCCCTTTCTCATTTTCTCCTTAGAATAAATATTTATTTATCACTAATCCTTATTTATCATATTTTGTTGGTATTATTATCAGTTGTAATAATAGCTAAAATCATCCTTAGAGAGAAAAGTTATGGCTATCGATGTGTGGTTGGAGTTTTACTAGCAAGGCTAAGATTAGGGAGAACCACTTTTAATAAACATTTCTTCATTCTTTATCATACTGCTCAAACATAAATAAATTAAAAACTATTTTCTTAGCCAGACTAAGAATAAGACACACAAGACTTACTCATGGCTATATAATGGCAAAGGATAACCTACCCATTTGTGAGGTCTGTGGACAACTTCTTACCATCAAACATATATTTACAGACTGCCTAAAATATAAAGAAAAAAGGAAAATATTTATTTATTTAATATAACTTAAATGGGACTCTAGACAAAATTCTATTGAATGACGATAATGTCATCAACTCTGTAATGAACTTTCTGAAAGAGGGCACGCTATTATATCTTATCTAGATGCATTTTCAGTATGCTTCTTTTTCATTCTCTCTAAAAAAAAAATTGTTTTCTTATAAATTTCATAGTTTCCAAGTACAAAGAAATTAATATGTCCATCCACAAATAACAATTCGCATTAACGATTCATTACACCTCACCATGACCTATTGCTAAGAAATTCTTCATCTTGAAAATATCTTCTCGCTTCTAAAAATATCTCCCTGGCGTTAATGACCAAAGGTTGACACACCATAAAAAAAACCCCTATGTAATAATTTTTTCAGTGCTGCTCAGTATGGTATACTGTATATTCTCCTAATTCATGGTCCTTCCTAAAAGACTGTTTTCCAAAGCAGCTGTTTATTAAAGTGATTAACTTTTCTGGCTAAGGTTAGAGAAGAGTAAATATCATGGAGCAAAATCACTTCGTGTTTCCTTTCTTGATATTATGGTAATTTTTTGTGCAAAGCATAATTCAAATTTATTGATCATCTGTTGTCCAAAGTATTCTGAAATAACAGTTTCCCCAGGTTTTAACATCTCAAAGTAAATCACACCCTTCTGATCCTATCAGTTACCCATGATTTTTATTCTTAGGATTCTCAAAATAAATATACTTTTATGAACTCAATGAAAAGCCAATTTGTCTTTCCCACAATATATATTTCCCAAACACACTTTAGCGCTTTCAACCTTAAAAGGTCATCTTCAGAAGCACTACAAACAAAAAACAAAATCACTGAAGTGAATAATAATTTATATAAATCCTAAAAACTAACATTTTAAATAAACTATGTACAAATTTTTAAAAAACAACAGTTAAAATATTTTCTCAGAAGTCAACATATTAAAATTTAAAGTCAGAAAATAACAAATAACAGAATAAACAAAATCATATTAAAATTACAAAAGTCTCATTTACTTACGAATGAGAGAAGCTATCTCCACGGGCTTGGGGCCTTTACTGGCTAAAAGTACATCGGGTGGAGGCTCACCCACTATCTTAACTTCCACCCCCTCTCCTTTAGCGTTAAGATTATTATTACCCCGTTTCTTGTCCAGGAAAATTTCTATTTCCTCCAGTTTATTTAGTTTTCTGACTCTTTGTTCTTTATGCAAAAGAGTTACTTTATGAGCACCATCCAAATGACCCTCTGTGATTAGATGCTCATAAAACTTTGAGTCTTTTCTTTTCAAATGCTCTTTGCAACGTACATTTAATTTCCGTAGTGTTCTACCAACATACGAAGCCGAGCAAGAACCACACTCTAATCGGTAGACACCGGAGGACTCACTTAACTCCACGCTGTCTTTTCCGTTACAGAGATAAGTTCTCAGCGATTTTCCACTTTTAAACGCAATGTTTAGTCCTTCTTTTTTCAATATTTTTGCTATGTTGCAGGAAATAGAACCTAGGAACGGAAGTGACTGCCAGATTTTAGGAACTAAATTTTTACACCCCTCCATATCTTTAATCAGGATATTTCTTTGTACTTTATTCAAAATTTCATCAATGTCAGATGTTTTATATCCGTTTGTCAGAGCCACGTGGTGTATGTAATTTTTCTCTTTTAAGAAATTTTCATAGGACATAGGTATTTTGTAGAGCCTGTAGGCCATGTGGTAAAAAGCTGACATTTTGTGTTTTGAAAATTGGTTAGAAGTGCTGTGAATGCATATGTCAGAACATGTGGGTTATTATTTATTCTGACAAAGAGTCAGAAAACTAAATAAACTGGAGGAAATAAAAATTTTCCTGGACAAGAAACGGGGTAATAATAATCTTAACGCTAAAGGAGAGGGGGTGGAAGTTAAAATAGTAGGTGAGCCTCCACCCGATGTACTTTTAGCCAGTAAAGGCCCCAAGCCCGTGGAGATAGCTTCTCTCATTCGTAAGTAAATGAGACTTTTGTAATTTTAATATGATTTTGTTTATTCTGTTATTTGTTATTTTCTGACTTTAAATTTTAATATGTTGACTTCCGAGAAAATATTTTAACTGTTGTTTTTTAAAAATTTGTACATAGTTTATTTAAAATGTTAGTTTTTAGGATTTATATAAATTATTATTCACTTCAGTGATTTTGTTTTTTGTTTGTAGTGCTTCTGAAGATGACCTTTTAAGGTTGAAAGCGCTAAAGTGTGTTTGGGAAATATATATTGTGGGAAAGACAAATTGGCTTTTCATTGAGTTCATAAACGTGAGCCCACAAACCGGCCGAATATACAAGAAATATTCAAAATATACTTTTCAAAACTAGTTACAATTTTTTTTTCTTTTTAGTTTCCTGCTGCCTGTCGGTTAGGTACCAATTTTCCAATCTTCTGGAGCTTTCCCATGGCTTTCATACAAATGGAGACAGATTTTTATGACATATTTAAATAATCTGTAGGTTGCTGTTGCATTTGAGGGTCTTCATCTCAAAAAGATTCCAAATCAACATTTTCAAACTTTTTAGGTGGTTCTTCATTTCCGACAATGAAATCTCCAGACTTGAAGTTTTTAAACCACTTTAAACATTGTTATTTGCTTAGGGCATGAAGCTTTGACAAGCGCTCAATATAATTCAGCAGGAATTTTTTTTCAGTTGGAGAGAATCAATGATGTCCACAAATTTTTAGTGTGAGGAAAAAATCTTACTTGATGTGAAGCCTTAGCTGAAGCAGTGCTGTTTAGTTTTTCCTAATTTGACTAAAGTCCTATAAAGAACTGCATTAATCTGATATTCCTGTGGATTGCCCAGCTCTTTTTGAAGAGAGGGCAAAACTCAAAGCGAAAGAAACAATGACTTCTACTGAAGTAGTAGTGTATCATATGATAGCAGGGAAAATCTCACAAGTCTGAGCTAGGAAACTCTATACGTGATTTTAAAACTTAGTCTTTATAACTAAAGCTGTTCATATCATGTCTTTCTCTATTTTTTTCAATGAAAGCTATGAAATTCTTGCTCTATGCTATTTGAAAGATATAAGTTCTCAAATTTTCCTCCCAAACAGAAACTTTCCCTTTAAAAATTAACGATCATTTTCTAATTAAATTTATCAACCTTACATTATCAAAGCTGAACATTCTAACAATGTACAACAAAGAAAAATTAATAAATTGTACTTTTACTGTAGTAATTTCACTAATCAGAACTTTCTTTTAGTAGACACAAAATAATCTCATTATACAACTAATTTGATAATAATAAAATTAGATGTATAATGATATTTTTTGCATGTCCCTCTTGTATTGCATGAGTACTGTTATTTTTCATTCATTTCCATAGGTCAAATATTTTAAAATAAACTGATAAAATTGTATTTTTAGAAGGTATATCAGTTTTTCTAATTCCAAATAGAGGATTACATTTTTAAATCAAAAGAAGATTGTAATCTAACATCTCTATCAATTATACAGATTCAATGTCAATAAATTGTTGAAATTTGAGGGAGTTACTAAATTTTAAATTAGTTAATTTATTGCATACCAAATCTTCTCCATCAGGTACTTTATTGTGTGTTCCAGTTCCATCCTGGTTGTCTGTAAACATTAAATATAACAATGTAAAATAACTATTCTACAAATAAAATGTTTCAATAACATAACTAGCTGGTTTCTAAGGCTAACTTCTAATTAAAGGAAGGAATATCTGTAAAGTAATAAAAAGAAAACCTTGGGAAGGGTGAGACTCTGCACCTGTAACTGCTTCATTCTTTATATTCTCCATACCAGACTACATTGATAACATTAATTGATCTTGGATCACATAAGCAATTAATCTTTAATGTTCATTGAAAAGGATGAATGGAAAGAAACACAAATGTCAAAAACACAAATGCAAAGTTAAAATATTAGATTGAATTAACACTTATTTAACAGCATAAATTTTCATGAGAAGTACCTCCTGAAAAGACACATGAGTATTGGTGTTCAGAACTACTTTTCGTATCATTTTAATTTGAAATTATATGCAAATTTGACAAGTATAAAGCATAATCATCTACTTCTATTAATGCATATAAACAACAGTAATCGAACGGTGAAAAATATAATTAAAAATGTACTTTAATAAAATAAGTTATTTAGCTATTGCTCACGGAGTATTTATCTTCCAATTTCAATTAAATCCAATGATAGAGACCCTTAAATTTAAAAAAAAATTTAAAGCTTCACAATTATAACTCAAGGTAACCTCCCGATTGTTATAATTAACTGAGGACTTTAGTAAGTTTTGTGCCATATTTGGAAAAATATGTCACAGTCATTGGCTACTAGTGGATATATAAAATTAATTTAAGCATATTTTGTATAGTATTACGACAAGGAATGTTTTAATATTAATCTTTACGCGGCAAATGTTTATAAAACATTATTTTTATAGTGTTGGCTGTACTGATTGTCACCACTCTTGATAACGCAAGTTAACTTTTTTGTTTACATATTTCTGATAACACTTTTTTTGTAATATAATACAAATGATGTTATGTTTTATCCGTCGGGTTTTCAAGTCAAACATTGCAACCTATAGATGTTTTTCGAGTGTTATTTCTAACACTCTACCTGTAGAATATGTTCAAGGGCAATGTCCGAAAAAAAATTTAAGGGAATATTTCTATTTCATTGATCACCATGGAATGGTGAGAGTTATTAGTACATTTAATTTTGAACTTATAATCATACAAAAGAAAAAAAAAGAATCTTAGTTATTCTTTCTTTGTAATTTTAGTTATTTTTGGATGACGCCAGAATGAAGAATTTTACTTCGTGTTTCAAAGGTACTTTTTTACTTTTTTTTGGTGTCCCAACAAATTATAGTCTGTTATATATATATATATATATATATATATATATATATATATATATATATATATATATATATATATATATATATATATATATATATATATATATATATANATATATGTATATAAATCTAAATTTCGACATATGGGTAAATATTCACTACAAAATCAGGTAACTGTTTGACCAAATAATTGAAATTCAAGCAAAACTTCTAGGTTCTTTATTTTACCCTAGGGGTAAAACAGGATTTGATTAAAGGTGAGTCTGAAACCTGTTTTCTGCTACTCTTCTGGTCAGATTTCGGTCAGTAACAGCTTTTCTGCTATAGCATGAATCAAAATTCACAAAATGTTATGACTGTCAAGATTGATTATTTTAAAATAATCCTATCATTTTGTTGGTAAAATCCAACAAATCTTAAAAGATTGAATGTAAAGTAAAAACTATTCCTTACTAACAAAGAAGCACTTTTTTAATTACTTGTTAAAATAAAATTTCTACCCCCTGGATGTAACTTAATTGTATGCTAGGGTCTGTTTACAGAATGCACTATTACCTTGGGAATTTTTTGTAACTAAAGAGTATAGTGCCAATTTTCAATATCGCCAACCTAAAGAAGTTGCAGTACCTCTTGAGTAGAAGTTATGTTTAATTTTAGTGGCTTTGTTTCATATTACTTTTGGAGGCAGAATTCATATTCATTATGCAATTTCGGATAAAAATATTTATTCTAGTCAATAGATGAAATTTGTTTTATAGTATTTTTCTTCAAGCCAATAAAGACTAAATTTCCCATATAAGTAATTTATTATACTGCTATCATATTAGTTCATTTTTATCATCAATTATTTTCTTGTTCAGTAAAATCTTGTTGGTTTTACATTCCATTAAAATCAATTAATTTTTATTCAAAATGTTAGAATTACCAAAGAACTACTTTCTTGGTGACCGGCTATCCTGTGTGAGTCCTCTCTAGGTTTGGTTTGTCATTTGAGTCAGCAGTCCATCGGTATTATACTCTTTCCGCTGCAAGTAGTTAGAGAGGAGCTTCAGAATTGTATTGTTATAATGGTAGTAGACTACTACTAGTCTGCCACTTCAATGTGGAATTTTGACAGCTTTGCCAAGAAGTCAAAGGTACCAAAAATTGTTGAGACAGCAGATCTAGATCTGTGTCAACAGAGATAAAGGCAATAGGTCAGCAATATTTAGTATGTACATATTTGGAGTGGCATAAAAAGGGACAAGCTATATAAAGTCTTGGCAAGGAACAAACACAAAAGAAAGGTCACACACATTAATGAAATATCTGAGAGAATAATAATATGGCTATTTGTGGCAGATGTATGGTCTTGGTAACAAAGCCTTCTCAAAAAGGGCGAGTTTGAAGAAGTAATGAGACTTGTTTTGGTAAAGGTCCATGGTAGTAATAAAGTCCTAATCCTTGGTTACTTCAATATGTGGGTATGCCACCAGGGGTGGTAATATTTTCGGAAAGTGTTCAAAGGTTCACTTCACTGATAATGTAGGGAGACTTTTCAATGTTTTGATGTGTTCTAATTGTAGATTCAGAACACATTCTACCAGCATAAACCTATCCAACAGTCTATTTGGAGTAAGCCTGATTTTCAGTTCTCCTTACTGGATTATTGCATCACTAGGAAAAAGGCAAGTTTGAAAGTAGAAGGCATGAAAAAGTAAGTAGGGACCACAAGCTGGAAGTTGCAGAGAAGAAGGATTAGATTAGATTACCGTTTTTTTTCAAGGCGATCAACGCATATGGTTATAACGCCCTTTGTTTTGTCTGGCATTTAAAGTTTTATTGATTTACTATTTTCAAATATATGTATATATACACATATTCACACCCACTTATAGGCTTATAAATATATATATATATATATACAATTTATCATACTTTCATATATATAGACTATCATATATTTAACCTTAATTATGGATATATTTACAGAATTATATACACTTAAAAATATGAATATATATATATTTACACAAACACATACTTGCATATTCATTCACTCGTTCAATCACATTTCTTTAAACAAATACGCAATGTCTGTTTATTCTATTATATA
>KZ807040.1:424797-435581 GCA_000696205.2 Oncopeltus fasciatus
ATTATACACCACCTGGTGTATAAAACATGGTAATTATATACCACCTGGAATTTAAAAATCTCTCTTTTACAACTCTCATTCTCTTTTCAGCCCTGAAGAAGCCATCACATGATGTGCGAAAGCTCGGCAAATAACACCAATTTGACACGGTCCAACCCGGAAGAAGAAACGGTAAATATTACTATTAAGAGTTTATTTCAAGCATAATATAGTGAAATAAAGTAGATCTTGTGGGAAGAAAATATAAGCAAGTTTCGTCACGCAGGAGCTACCTAAACTGAAAAAAATTCTTCAAGATCATAATTTATGAATATTTTTACCTCAAATTTGCATATCATTAAGTATATTTTTTATCACTAAACTATTCTTTCTTTTCCATTTAAGAACCACACGAAATATTTCATTAGGACGAACAACTAGTTACAGTTGTCGGCACACTTCAAAGGTAGGTAATGATGGTTGAGTTAATGCTTTCAAATAAATTCGAATAAAGAAAAATTTAGTAAATAATATTCCCAGACGAGACAATTCCGGATATCTTATTTATTTCGTATCTTTCAATGACTAATATTTGTACAGAGCTTTGTCTTTTCGTTAGATTTTGTTGTTTTGTTATTTGTTGTTGGCATATCTCTACACCATTTTAATATTCTGTTAAATTTTAATTAGTGAGTTTATGGCCAAATAACTTATTTAATGAATTTTCATGTTAAAAAAAAATTAAAACATTAATGTCCACACAATGATAGTGTTATCTGTTTTATGTCGTAGGCAGCCTTGGTAAAAAAAAAAAAGTCAATAAAAAAATAAAAATAGAAGCCCAGGAGGTAAACACGTGTTGAGAATGTGTGTAGGATTTAAAACGGCACACTAGGGAAGGTGTCCTGCCCCCTGATAATTTTCCACTTATATACTGAACTTCCATTCAATGATGAATGGTGTCCAAAATCCAGGGCAGGATGCTCCAAGAAGCCCACTGGATCGTTACGGACAGAAGCACAGAAATAACAAAACAAATAAACGTGAGTTTTGAACTAGGTAACCAAATTCAAGTAGCCCATCCACTAGACCATCGTACTCACATGCAACCATCATAAAGGATTAATGTTTCCCAAAGGAAAAATCCTTTATATTTATTTTTAAAACCCTTAACCGTCTACCTAATGCATTTATTATTTATTAAGTTTTTTGCAAATTCCGATGAATGTAACTCAATAAGTAGTTTAGTGAGTGCAACCAATGAGTGCAACCTCAATAGGTTGTTTGAATTGCAGATTTTGATTTTTTTTCTCTCTTTATTTCTCCGGGCCTACGTACTAAAGGCCAAAAATGATTATATATATAGCAATCAAGAACAGGTAGGATAGAATTCGCACATCCCACAGACGTAGGGCGAGAGATCCCCAAAAATTTTTCTACTTGTGATTTTGTTCTTTTTGCGTCTACACTGCACTCTCTATCCCACCTTTACTTGATTGTTACATATCGCAGTCACGAGTATATCATTTTCTATATATATACACACACACACGCACGCACGCACGCACGCACGCACACGCACACGCACACGCACACACACACANCAACACCAACACACACACACGCACACACACACACACACACACACACACACACACGCACGCACGCACGCACGCACGCGCACACACGCGCGCACACACACACACACACACACACACACACACACACGCGCGCACGCACATACACACACACATACGAACGCATACACGCACACACACACACACACACACACACACACACACACATACCGAACTACATACACTTATATACGCGCGTGTGTGTGGGTGTGTGGCTCTGTTTTTCCTAATGTAATTCAGGATGTGGGTTCTAAAAGCAAAACGTACGAATATGTTCGCTATTGTGCTAAATCAGACCAATAAGATAATTAATGTTGAGTATCAGTCAAAAAATAATAATAAATAAAACGTTTTATCACTGCAGTTATTAATTTAGTTCAGAATAATGAAACTGAATAGAGATTTGTTTATTGACAAATAGTAAATTTTTGTTAACTATAAGGATAATTTATCTTACATGGAAAGTTAAAAAAAAAAACATACGTCACATACAATACTAATTAATTTGCATAATTAGGCTGCTCTTGTGTTGCAGAATTTGATTTTGTGTGTGTAATTGGATGTTGTTTCAATACTAAAATAGTCAAATTCAGGAGAATGGTACTATAAAGAATTGCTTAAAGAAAGGGAGTCATCACACAGAATCTAAGGATTGAAAGAAATAAAAAACTAAATTTTATTAAATATTATTACCGAGCGAAGTTAAACACTTTTCTATTCCTTATAATTGTATAGCTTCGCCCCAGTTCATTAAAATAAATATAATAAAATAAATTGATTTACAATATTCGATATAACTTTAAATAAATAAGTATTTAATGTTTAAATTTAAATTTATCGGTTTAATAATATTTGATCATGCAGCAAGAAAGATTTAAATGTGACAGGAAAGAGTGGGGGAAAGGCTCATACGTCATAGTGGCATTCATTAAATATCTACAATAAATATATTTCTTAAAAATCTCATAGAACAGAAAGGTTGAAAAATACAAATTTTACAACTTCCAGGACCATTAAACTTTTTTTTTTTTTTTTTTTTTTAGGAAAAGTATAAGGAATGTATTACATTTTTAAATTAACATTTTCTTCATAAATCTCTAACCTAATCCTCAGCTCCCCCTCATTCAATTTCAGTCAAAAATGAATTTATTCAACCTTCAACTATAAATAAGGCTAAATAATGGTTAAACCTTCTTTACTGTTAAATAACAGGGTCCGTCCAACCCACAAAGTTATATTCTTAAATCCTTTAATAGATTGGAACAACAGAAAAAATGTTTCATGGCATAAAAGCAATCATATTCAGTGTGGTGTACGGCTGCTTTAAAAAAAAACAGAATCCTAATTTTTTTTACAGTTTCTGAAATTAAATATAACACTAAAAAACTTTATTTAAACAGATTTACTATTGAAAATAATATGCAGTTTTCCTATTTTTTATGTTTCATTTAGCTCACTATAATCAAATTAATTTAATTTAATTGTTTACTATTCAAGGTTACATAATCTATCAGAATATATAGTAAAAATAAAGAAAATACTCTTCAATTTCAAAAACTTAGATTTAGGACAAATGAAAACAAATTTCTCAGAAGTATTTCACACATCAGAAGAAAGAGATAATTTTGAAAATGGCAAATAATTGTATTTTTTCTTTGACTTTTATATTGAGCCAACAATGATAGGATATTTTTTCGCTGGGATTTTTCTTTCATAAATTATAAGGAAGAACTCTTATCTAAAAAAAAAAAAATCTGTGTATCTGTGTTATTATAAAATCGATAGTCGATTGTGTATGATATGGAAAGTTCAAAAACAATTAGTTATTTTCATTAACTAAGATGCTGAGAAATTTGGTCAGATTAAGCAATTCCTGCGTGACGGCTTTTTGATTTAAAGCTGAACACTGTTAAATATTCAATTAATCATACGCATAAAATATAATTGTGACAACACTATCAAAGCAGAAGAAATACTAGGAATTTCGAATCTCTTTGTCGAGCATAGAGAATTGTTGGCTCATTTTATCTCGGCGCACATACGTCTATATAAATTATGCATAGAGCGGCACATGCTCCACTTCCCTATAAATAAATGAAATATTTATTACTTCAATCAGTTAGTGATCAAACCCTTCCCTTGTTTTAAATGAACATTTTACGTAAAAACCAACATTACTATCGTAGAACTCTACGAAATGTCAATAGTTTTCAAAAAGTTATGTAAAATAAACTGTAAATATTCGATAATCAGTAGTAACTAATAGCAACATTTCGTTATTAATATTGAGAAATACAAAGATGAGTGAAATAAATGATAAATAGTCACAAACCTCCACAGTTCACACATTTATTTTTAAATGCAGAGCGCTTTCATTCTATTTTAAATTTTATAAAATAAAACGAATAAAACCAAGTCTGCAATTCAACACCCCCCCCCCCCAAGAAAAATCTTAAAAAAAGATTGATAATGATGATTTTTTTAAAATTATTTTTGTAATTGCCTCCCAGTCGACCTGTTTCAATATAGATGGTAAGATGTATTTAGAGATATCCATCCTTTTTTAAACCTTTATGGCATTGGGCAAGCCAGGGTGGGACTCGAACCCACAACAGTAAACTTGGGAGTCCCAAACGAATGAATCTCTTTGATTATACTGACGTCTGACGTATTAAATTCTCTGCTTAATTCATTTTGTAGTAAGGTCGGGACTATAAACGAACTCTCAGGAAACAATTTCATACTATGAAGCGCATACTTAAATATTTTTAAATTTATAGTCTTTATTACGTATCCAATTCTTCCCTTCACCACGATTTTAATATTCTTTAAGTTCAAGACCCCATTTCTTGCCGCTTCAACCTTTTCCACAGTAAACTGCCATACCATCCTAATCCACTGACCCAGACTCCAACCCCTAAAACCCTCCCCGTCGACTCAAATGAAGATAGCCCCGCGACCTCCTGGGGACATAGTCTGTAAATAATTAATTACTTATAAGTGGTGTCATTGGTCACCTTCTCTCCTCAAGTGATTGACATTGAATGTCATTTTTTATTTCATTGTAATCAAATTACAAAATGTTTTTATTTAAAAGAATGTAATAAATAAATAAAAGTTAAAAAAAAAAATAAAGTATCTGTTTATTACCCCCCCCCCCTTTAAATGGTTCCATCTTAGAGAAAACTTTTAACAAATCACTATTCCTTTTTATTATAGCTCTATACCAATTTTCCAATCACATTATATTTTAAATTAACTATTTATTTATAATAAATTTCTAGCCAAATTGGGGGAAAATAATAATTTTTTTAAACATTAAATTAATAAATCTACAACAGATATGTATTTGTGAAAACTAACGGCAATAAAAATCTGGACTTTAACTCAAAAGTTTAAACGGCACGAAATAAATTTTGTATGTTAATAAACGGTCTCTATTTTTATCTTCCCCTTTGAAAAATCAGTTGGAATTTATCAAAAATCGCCTATTTGTACCAACTTGATAAGCTTCATTTTCCTACTGGGAAATCTGCTGAAGCTGAGAGAATACAGTGGCGCAGAACCTGCGTAAACTAAGCGAATTTCGTCTGCAAAGCAGTTAATGGATATTCTTACTTCCATGCTATGTAAATCCTCCCCCTAATATTTCAATTTCCTATTAATTAAAAAAAAAAAGATATATAAGTCCGATAAGCTGTTTTAACTTATTATTTAATACTTTAAACTAATTATAAAAATTAAACAATTTCTAAGTGAAGCGGGCCATTTCTAAGTATTAAATTATACAATACTGTAATTTTAAATTATCTTAATTTTACTACAATATTTTCGCATCTTATACTCAACTGTCTTCAGGAGTTTACGATTTACCATGCAAGAACTGACACATAATGAACTGTATTTCACTTGTGTTTGAATTGCCCTTGTGGTGTAAATCTTCAACAGTTTTTCAATCTTTTAATAAAAATAATAGAATTATGACTAGCACAAATTGAATGGCTTTAAAAACCCAAAGGAACAATGACAGTAAAACATAATGTGCCTGAAGATGACATGAGACCAATCCGGAGTGGTGGAGGGGGCACAAACAATGACATACAATTGAGGAGGACAAGTAAACTCCCAATCCTTCGTACTATTTTAGTTTGTGCACTTTCATAGCCATATTGGTCTCATCTTCAGAGCACAAATAACTTGTATATCGAGTGTTTTCGCTGAGTGCTCGGTAGCTACAGTGCGCCCAATATCTGAGGGCCCCTCCTAGCTGTCCCCGCCTCGAGACGGATGTACTACCTGGACCACAAACGTCGTCACCATATCGGGCAGGCTAATGAGCTCCGGGCAGCCAGTTTTCTCAGATCTGGAATACATCACGTGCCCCCCACCCTCGCTCGTTGACCACGCCCCTTCTCCCACCCTCTGGCCCCGTAATCAGATTAACTCCCTGTCTTAAGTCCACTCCCTATCTATCTTATCAAGGCTATCTTATCCTCATGTTAGCTTTTTATATGATTTGTTACTAATTTAATTTTTAAAATACTATAAACATTAAAGTACTGAATTGATTTTAATGACATTTGGTAATTGTGTTTTCCCTGTCTCTGCGATGTAAATAACGATGAAATACCTATAGCAGGTTAAAATTTCAATGAGCCCCAGCATAGGGTAGTTTATACTTCTTTGGTCATACTTTTCGTTGTGTCTAGGTTATTTATAATAGTGAAATTGACGAGTTTCAAATTTAAAGCCACTGCTGAAATTTTATGTTGAATAATATTGTTTAAAACTGGCTGTTGAATTATTTTGTTAATTGTGTAAGAAAATAAGTTATTGTAGTGTTTCATATTGCGTTATGTATGGTGGTAGATGGCGCCACTGTTTTCAGCATTTACTACATAAACGACCTTTAACGACTCTGGCAGAGCGTGTAGGCGGAATCTTTGTCAGTCGTGTCACGCGTGTATCCCAGCATCCGCTCTGGCCTGACGACCCTCGTCGTTCACTGCTAGGATTCCTGGCTACTAGATAGCGCGACAGTCGGCGGGTAGGCGTGTGTGTAGTACTAGTGACTCAACAATATGTCGCTGTTGATTTCGTTCCGTTCATGAAAGTTAAATGTCTCCAAGCGTACTGTTACAGTGTAAGTGGGAGACAGTCAATTCTCACAAGCCTGATCATATCAGTTCATGAAAGAATATTTCCAATAATGGTTGAAATTTAATCTTGGGTGATTGAAGTTTAATAAGAATAAATACTACTAACCATCTATCTTATCTGTTCTTGATATAATTGTAAAGTTTAACATAAAATCTAAAAGGTTATTTTCACTACCAATTAATATAGAACTATCATACCTTCTATTATCCGTCTTCATTGGTTTCTGCAAACCATCTTCTATTGGCAGAAGAAGATGGTTTGCAGAAACCAATGGAGACGGATAATAGAATGTATGATAGTTTAACATAAAAGGTTATTTGTTTTTTACTTTTGAACAATTTTTTTCCATACTTTTCATAAGAATGTTCTATCAAATAATTTATAATAAACCCCCGCTTTATAGTCACTCGTGCTAAGTTCTAATGAAAAGTGACTTATTCGTCGTTTTGCCTAATGCAAAATGTAAAAAATTCATAATATCGATTACAAATTAGCAGTTGAATGAAGTTTGTCAATCAATTCATTCACAGTGATTACTAAAAGGAGTGAATTAGTACCACTATTTGTTTGTTAAGTATTTCTGGAAAGATGCAAGAAGAATTTCTGGTTGTTGTACGCTGTCCTCCGTGAATGAAGAATACTATTTATAACAGTTTTTAGTGCAAGGGAATAGAATATAAAAAACTATCTGTCCCAGCCTGGACTCGAACCTGGATCTCCTGCTATTCGGGCCGGTGCATTTACAAGATCCAGGTTCGAGTCCTGGCTGGGATAGTTAGATTTTTTTATTCTGTTCCCTTGAACTAAAAATTGTTAAAATTTACGTGGGATCAAATAGCACAAAAAAATACTATTTATACTATTCTTTTAAATGAGGGAATAATGATTTTCTTATCGTATTGCCCTGGAGGTGTGTCCAGTCATCGCAGCGAGACACCCTCGACATCGTCAAATCATGGCGCTTCATTTGTTTTACCCTTAGAACACTTTTCTGTTGATTGAGCTTCATAGAAGATCCTATTATCTCTTTTTTCTCACATTCTGCAGTCACCAAATGCCTTTTCTCGAGTACTTCTTCCATTGGCTATCCTCTAACCCATCTCTAATTCCGTCATGACAAAAGTTATTTTGCTTTATGACTAGTGATGTCCAGCATCTTCCTTAAAAAGTGTAGTTTACCTTCTTTGGAATACGATTTCACTGCAAGGAAAGTAAAATCTTCACTGTTCTCTACAAGTCCCTACTTTAACATCCCTATGTTTAACTTCGCTTTTACCCATATGATGGAATTTCAGTTCTTCTATTATTTACTTATCATGGACTTTCTCATTCTGGCTTAATAGAACATCCAGATATATATGTCATCAGTTTGTTCAAATGTCTGGGCATTATTGTACATATTGTACATGAGGCTCTCTTCATATATTTGCTAATTTACTATTACCTGTATTAATGAAAATACTTTTTATATCCAATATCTCTTGCAATTCTTGCTGTAATTTCAGTGTGAATCAGCCGCTAAGATGATGTCATCCTCATAGCTCGGATTTGAACATGTATCAGATTCCCTAATCCGAAAATGCTTCTGGCTTCTTTTTTTTTTTCTTTTTTTATGCATTTTCTGCAAGAAATTCACGAAAAGTAATGTACCTATGCTATTTCCTTGTTTTACTTTTTGTTCCATTAAAAAAGATCTGGATTCCACCCCATTTATTTGAACAATTGTTTTGATTGTGGTATAAGGTTTAGTAGAATGCATGAGGCATCTTTGAATATTTTTGGCTCCTAGTTCTCTCGACATTTGGACCACAGATTTTTGTCCACAAACGTTGGCTAAATGTATCGCCTAACATTTCATACCGATACAAACGTATAAAGCATACATAAAAAGGTGTAGACAGAAAGGCATGAAATTCTTTTACTCACTAGGCATTGTCATTTTCGAGGATGGGTACTGGTATATATTCCTCCCATTCCCCAGGTATTCTTGTATCCTTCCACAGTTTCCTGGAGGGCATTTGGGAGTTGTGGACCACCGTACTCAATTAGTTCTCTTCATGCTACTTTACTAATCTCTTCAGGGAAAGTTCAACTGTCCCCTCACAAGTCATTCATAGATGATGTCTTTTGTCGGGATCTGTTCTGAGGAAGCTAATTGACTCTAATCTAATATTTTCTATAGTTATTGGTAAAATATCATATTTATCTAATATTTCATTTCGATCTAAGAATAAAGTACCGTCTCTGTTTTATATTTGGTACTGGAATGCTTTCGGTAACTTTCAGATCTTTTACTTTTATGGTGCTTTCCAGGAATCCTAAAGAACTTCCCATGGCTTTCGTTTACTTTATGCGTCATTCCTTTTGGATTAACCACTTTTCCTATGTCTAAACGTTTTAGATTCATTCCAGGCTAATTTATTTATAACTACTGTCTCTGTGTAGTAGTCATCCCATTATTTGGATTTATATTTTTCTCATAGACACCTTATTTAGGTTGTAAACATTTCAGGCCACTTCAATAAGTTCATTTTTGGTGTTTAACCGAAGCATATCACTGGGATATCCTTGCTTTCTCTTTCCTCCAATTTGATTTGAGCAACCTCAATAAATAACTGATGTTTGTTCCTTTCTGGGCCTTACTACACACTACCTGCAACTAGGATGGGACTGTGCTATCTAGGAGGAAACTAACTAGACCATCTGATCCTAGCTCTGCACCTCTCATGACTTTTAAATCAGTAAATATCTCTGTACTCCTCTGTTCTACATAGAATGCAGACTAGGCAACTATTAGAGTTTCTTTTAGGCGAAGAGGAAGAAATTTCCTTGTAGGTAGGAGTTATCTATCGGTTGCCGGCACAGAAGTCGATAAGGCGTTATCCATTTCATTGTAGCGTCCTTCCCATGCGGGCCCATTGTCCCATTGTGGTCCCAACGAGTTCTTGCCTTTAAGCCGCCCATTGTAACATTCCTTTACTTATTTTCGACACATAGTGGCAGTCCCCCATGTGATTTGAGTAAAACCATTCTTTAACCAATACATCAGCTTCCTCTGCTGAAGCATATACTCTGCGAACAATTCCTGTGTCACGGGTAATGCTGACTCCCTCCTTAGTCCTTACCCCATTCCCCCTGTGTGAGGCTACAGTAGTCAGCTAGAGAAAATTATTTTTTTTAAATAATTTATTTGAGTAGGTTAAAAAAAAACATATCCATACGAATTCAAATTACAACAATGAACTAAAGAGTATAAAGCATAAAATAAGATAAAATGGAAGACAGAAGAAAAGATTGAATGTTTCAAATCAATATTGCTTTGAAACCCCAACCAATCCCTCCCCATAAAACCACAAACGTCGTCACCATATCGGGCAGGCTAATGAGCTGCGGGCAGCCAGTTTTCTCAGATCTGGAATACATCACGTGCCCCCCACCCTCGCTCGTTGACCACGCCCCTTCTCCCACCCTCTGGCCCCGTAATCAGATTAACTCCCTGTCTTAAGTCCACTCCCTATCTATCTTATCAAGGCTATCTTATCCTCATGTTNGAAAATCCTTGCTGTCAAAGATTTGATGAACGTGTATTATGGTGAGTCACAGCTCCATCTAATCCTTTCGAAGGGAAATTCAACACGTATAAAAGAGACGCAAAATACCAAAGAAAATAACAATGAAATTAGGTAAACCACGAAACGACCTAGGATAAAATAACCCAGATAAAACAGAAATTATCAATGAAAAGTAATACATACTTACATCAAATACAACCAAACGATCCATAACCCTTGATCACAAGACGACGAGGGATAAGAAACCAATAGAGGGGTCATTATCCCCGCTATCTGAGGAATCTAACGGACTGGAAAACCCACGGACTGACTCGTTTCAGAAAGAACAAAACAGATGAACATCAGACAGTGCCTAAGAAAGTTCAGGTGACTATGTTCGACCTGAGGATGGCAGACTCCAGCCGAAAGCGCTCGGCTTTCATATTAGGGACAGGAC
>KZ807040.1:436076-447234 GCA_000696205.2 Oncopeltus fasciatus
ACCTATTGAGGTAAATGGATTAATTAACTAAATAAAACGGCAGAGTCGAGGAAAAACTTCACTGTAATAATAAAGATAGATTCTAACGGAACGTGGTTAATATGGAGGTAAAAACACTATATATATATTACAATCATGTGTTGCCAGTAACAAGCATAAATCTTTCAATGAACGATTAAGATAAATGTAATGAACAATTTATCTCAACAAATTTAGTGTTCAAACTGTTCATGCTCATTGTTCTCGACGGCTTATAAATAAAATTTTGTAATGTATTTTTATTACTTTCATTGACATCGTTTCTCCCTCGTTTCCTCCAATTTTTTGCATAACTTCCATACTATTATAGGTTTTGCGGATTAACGATAAAATTTATAATAATGATCTAAAGGTCCACAGGTGTTCAATAGTTAATAAAATATGATAAATATCGGGAGAAAAAGTTTTTTCTTATATTTTTTAAATTTATTTTTTTTCTAACACTTATTATTCTTATTAGTAATAGAACATTTTAATTTTTTTGGTGATGAAAAGCTTTAAAAAAAAATCATCTAGACAGAAAAATAAATATGCAGGGATTATCGATTTATGCAACGTTCGCGTGTTCTTCCTGTAGTATGTCATTGTTTACCAAACACCTGGAAGAAATAGCGCGAGTCCAGCTTGCATTCCAAGACGTGCTTGGAGTCCCACCATGGAGGCTGTTCAAGGTCACCTGGGCAAGCTGAAGGATCCGGTCCTACCTCTTCAGTGACGTAAACATGTACCTCTTTGCATAACCTGTCCCTCTAAACCTCCTTTAAAGAAGATAAACAAGCAAGTATAATGATCAGGATAAATTTACCAAGGAAAATACTTTTTTTTTTTTCTTCTTTACGTTTTATTTATCTATTTTATTTATTTCCGAAAATAACAAGCTAAAGGAAGGTCAAAATGCCATATCTTTAATATACGAACCACCCCAAAATGGTTTACTTTCTTAATTGTTTTCTTAAATTTACTTTATTCTTATAAATTTAGTTATGAGTTCCTGTCAACGTTTCGGCCTAAATTTCAGGCCTTCATCAGGGTAAATGGGCTGATGGGGAGAGAGGCAGACTCCTGTTCAACAGTGACTAAATCATGACTGATACCTTGAGCAGGAGTCCTCTCTTCCCATAACCCCATTTGCTTTAATGAAGGCCTAAAATTTATGCCAAAAATTTGGCAAAAATAAAAATGTTTTTTTTTGGTTGTGGATCAGTTTTTAATTCTTCAGCACTTCTGAGTAAACTGTCCTCATAAAAAGATTATAATTTATCTGCAAGGTATGTTCTAAATAAAGTAAGTAAAGCTCGACGGTCAACTAGTTACCTTCAAACTATAATTTTTTAAAAATTATAAATCCTTATTTATTAAATTCTATTGAATTAAAATAGCATTTTTCACTTATAGCCGGGACAGGAATTTAATAAGTTATCTTTCTCGTCCCGGTGGTGTAATGGAATCATACCGGCCCGGAAAGCAGGAGATCCAAATTCGTGCCCTGGCCGGGATAGATAGATTTTTTATTCTATTCCCTCTCATAAATTGTTTAAAATTTACGTGGGATAATAAACCACAACTAAATTAATATTTATAAACTAATCACTAAACATTCTTTAAATTAAACTTGCTTTATATAAAGACGAGAAGTGAATGGTCAAGACCTTCCGTGAAAGCCCTCTGGACAGTTCTGGATAGATCCAGAAGTTGGATTTAGACAATGATTTCTCCCAACCTTCGATCATAAACCTTCCTCGGCGATCTCTAGACATCACTATCGCCCTGATGATGACTTACAAGTTAAGTCGAAACGTTGACAAGAATAAAATAATTACCCAATAATTTTGGAATATATATATTTTTTTCTTATCTCAGCCGAAACCCTGAATAATTTCCCCAGCGACGTCCAACGAACCTCCAACCATGCCTCCAATTATATTCAAATCTCATGGATGAGGGGGGGGGGGGATATATTTGACAGACTTTTCTCACTAAGTCATAATGTGATTGTGAATGACATCTGCCGGTTTAGCCTTGCAGATAGAAGGTTACATGGGACATGGGAAATAACTTCTCATTCAAAGGGTCTGCATAACGCCCAGAGCCTCACCGTTCTGCGCAAACTCAAGAAGCCACCAATAAAATTTAAAACTCTGGGATCAATAATTGTAGGAAATTCACAAAGCTCCTCGGCACCCGATTTTTACATATTTCAATAGCATGAAGCAGAAATGTCACCGAACAAACATTCAATTTCACAGACTCTCTTTAAAAACCCATGTATCACATATTGTAGATAAAAGTGTATAGAATATGGAACAGTCTTAAAAAGAATAATTTGAGATTATCAATATCATATTTTAAATTTACCTTCGTTTTCAAACTTCATTTTTATCAAATAATTCTATTTTGTCGAAATTTTATAATTAAAAAAAAAAAAAAAATTAATAAAATTTGTTGCTTCATTGTAAGATACAACCTTTAAGAGGCAGCCTTTTTTTCGAATGACCAAACAAAAATTTCACGAAAAACTTTAACAACCTAGAAATGTCTGAGAAAATTTTTAATTTAACGTCGTCGGAAGAGTTTTGTCTGTTTTTGTGGAAATCCGGCTTGAAGGAACAAGAAGAGCATTTGAAGTAAATATGGATTCCTGAATTAATACGCTTTAAATATTTACTTTCAGCTGCAAGCGAACTGTCAAACTTAGCGCAAGTCAATTGCCCATTGCACACTCAAAATGGAGTTCTAGGTCATTAGAGATGGGATTGGGATTATTGATTATATATGTTCCACGGCATAGCCATGAATTTAGGGAATTAGTTCCTCCGGACACAACCGGACTGAAGGATTTTATAGGAGTACTTGTAATTCAGTACTTCTTCTGAAACTCTTGTACATTTCAGTACAATGTAGGTCTTTCTGTACCGAAGAACTATCGCCAGCTTCAACAGTGAAACAAGCAAGAACGCAAATTAATCAGAAATAATTAGGATTTATAAAGATTACTTTATTGAATATCTATACAAAATTGTAATAATTTATAGAAATACGTTTGTTTAAATTATTTCGTAATACTAAGTTATATATCATACAACTTAAAATACAAATTTATATAGATTTTTCAAAATATAACTTTTGGAAAGAATTTTAAAANTGTGTGTGTGTGTGTGTGTGTGTGTGTGCGGAACAGGTGTAGAACTATGTGTCAAGCTACCATCGAAAATTGCTTCATTTCCTTATTGAAAATCTTCTAAAAATAACATGTGCGTAAGAGAAGACATACTGCAAGTATCGAGCTACATAAAATCTGAATTGCTTTGTGTTTGCGTGTTTCGAAACACACGTACATAAGCACACAGAGAATGAAGAATAGGGCTATAAGCGAAACCCGTTCGACAATGACGTTCCACATTTAGTGGCTCGCGTGCTTGAGATAATTTATTAAATTTTCACCATTTACTTAAGCGGAAGACGGTAGGGCAGGTTTAAATCTTAGATAAGCCCTCCATGTCTTGGACACCACTTCTGTAGAACCTCGCTATATTCCCTTTGTCTTGCTTCTAGTACGTCCGGCGTAAATATATAACTACGAACTGAGGGGGGGGGGGGTTTATGCACACCCAGGTATGCCTCTGCAGAGATGAGGATTGTAGGATGCGCACAACAATGTTAACTTAGGGTAGGGATCTTCTAGGAGTACGTGAGGCTCGAGGCTGACCGCTTTACGGTCTTTCCGAAAGACGGAATGGATTTCATAATGTAGATGAAGAGCTACGAATAATGAATACCAATATGAAATTAATCCTTATAAAAATCCGAACTGGATTGATATCAGATTATTTAACATTCAACCCTCGCGGTTACTTCATCGCGTCACGAAACAGCCATATTTTCCGTTAAAAAAGAAAAAGAAGAAGAAGATCGCTGATTCATGAAAAGCGAAATCAGAGTAATAAGGACGGAATATGAATGAAAAGATAAAATCATGATTTCCGCTACATGATGGGGGGTCATCATGCTGGGGTAGCAGATGGGAAAACCCGTTGATTGACTCCACAAAAACGTGCAGTTGTTAGTGTCTGATAATCTGTTACTGGACTAGGTCGGCCTGAGGATGGCAGACTCCTGCTGAAAACGCTCACCATTAGGACGTGGAAAATAGTCAATGAAGGCGGATTTCTTTATTTATATACANGGAATAAAAAGTAAAATATAAAGGAAGTTTTTTGAACTGGGGCTAAGTTAAAATATTGAGAGGTTTTTTGGACAATCCAATGGCTCCTGGAGGGGGAGGGGGAAACTGAAGTGGCAGGAAGTCCAGACAGCAACACCTGGGCACTGCCTCCTCAATAGATGCTAGGTCGGCTACTTCAAGTGCTGCATGAGCACTTCACAGAATATTTTCTATTTGTCACAGCTGGGCGCTTCCAAGATACAAGCCCTTATCTTTGGAGTCCAGGAATTCGCGGGCTATGGACGTCAAACTTATAGTTACTTCCAGACCCACACTGGGAGCTTCTTGGACTCTTAAAATGAGCATTTGCATCTTGGAAGCACACTGCAGAGATTGGAATTTTAATTATTTTTTTTTTGTCTCTCTTTATACTCTATTTACTAGATCATTTATCTTTCAGAAATGGATCCACTCATCCAATATGAAAGTTACAAACTCAAATACAAAATTGGGCTACGTTACTTTAAAAATTGCAGACGACAGAGAGGGAACAGCGAACCCCCAGTAATGGCAGGGTACAAGATCAAGAAATGACCTGAGAATATCGACGTTATAAGTGTATATGTGCACGTGTACCTATCCACAACTAAATTAATATTTATAAACTAATCACTAAACATTCTTTAAATTAAACTTGCTTTATATAAAGCCGAGAAGTGAATGGTCAAGACCTTCCGTGAAAGCCCTCTGGACAGTTCTGGATAGATCCAGAAATTGGATTTAGACAATGATTTCTCCCAACCTTCGATCATAAACCTTCCTCGGCGATCTCTAGACATCACTATCGCCCTGATGATGACTTACAANCGACCCATAATTCAATCATAATGAAACATAACGCATAACGCATCATAATAAAAGAATGAACATGAAGAAATCACTAATAAAGTACTCATAAAAAGCAGATGAGACTTGTCTCGGTTTGTTAAGGTTTCACATACCACAGAAAATGCATGTATAACGCTTGTTTCATCGATGCTACAACATTTTTGTTATTTTATTGTTACCTTATTTAAAATAAGTATTATGTACAAAAATGTATTATATTGTTGAATTTATTCATGCATTTATCAGTAATAATGTAATATGAAATGAATTATCAAGAGAAATTCCTCAAATGATAACAGGGTTCCTCAAATGATGAATGATATGCAATCTTGATGAAGGCCTAATAAAATTCGAAAAGTCAGTAAGAATGCGGAAACCATATGACCGATAACCACATTGCTATGCATAATCAACTAGATTAGCTCTGAAAATCATAAAACAATAAATAATACATTGTTTATAATATACTAGCGGACCCGGCAACCTTCGCTTTGCCAAGGGCGTTGCTTAAAAAAAACATAAGTGTTGTATTATCACACGATTTAATTAGAGCTTATATATATATATATGCTAGCGGACCCGGCAACCTTCGTTTTGCCAAGGGCGTTGCTTAAAAAAAACATAAGTGTTGTATTATCACACGATTTAATTAGAGCTTTTAAAGAAATTTACGGCCTTCAAATAAAAATTCATGGATTACCTGTCATATAGTTTTTTTCACAGAATAATTTACATATGGTCTAGATAAGGGCTCAATCAAAAAATAAACAACTTTTTTGGCGTGCCAACTCCGGGAATAAGCCACATACAACTGACCGTGTGAAAAACATGAATTTTCCAAAATTAAGCCAGCAATAGTCAATGATTGACCTTGTGCTCTGTTGATGGTAATAGGAAAGACAAGAAGCAAAGGTAATTGGAGCCGCTTGAATTGGAATGGTAAATCGTTGGAAATTATCGGAATTCGTGGAATAAGTAGGTCTTCGTCTTTAAATCTGCCACTGATGATTGTTGCCTCGATTAAATTTGGTCAACAGTTTTTGATGGTCAATCTGGTTCTGTTGCTTAACTTTGGTGCGTTTAAGTTGCGAATAAGAATTACCGGGATCCAAACTTTAATGTTAATACATGCGGTGGCATTCCGGGTGGTTCCGATGAATTCAAAAATTCATTGGGATAATTGACGGTTTTTTTTAAATCATACATTACTATGTAGATCGATTTGTATATGATAAATTTGCCGGGTAGTTTAAATTGAATTGGTGGTGCAATATGAAAATTTGATTTTGCCACCCCCCTCCGCCCGCAGACCGAAAATCAAAAATCAGACTTTACAGTGTCACCCGCCTGAATATTCTGAGGATTCCCTGAAAATTTCATCAAAATCGGCCCAGCCGTTTTAAAGTCCATACGTTACATACTTACACACATCCTATTTTATATATATATATACAGAAAACAAAATGCCGAAGCACCAAAGTTATGCCCAATGAATGAAGGTTGGAGGATAAAAAAAATTAAATAAATAATATGGTAGATTTATCAACGTCATGAAGAATCTAAAAACTGCATACATATAAAAAATAGATATAACTAGAGCTCTCTGATGAGAATTTAGTGCAATGATGACAAAATGATAGTATTTACCATTATTCGAAGCCTGCGTGAACAAAATGATAGTGTTGAAATAGTTCGAATAATAATTTTGGTATTTATTAAGGTTATAAAGCAGTTGGGAAGAGTAGCTAGCAGTTGGGAAGAGTGCCCAATTTACNTTTATTGTGCTTAATTCTTAGTTTAAAATTAATACTATATACGCGCTCCGAATTTGATGTTTTATTATGTTTGAATACTCTGACTCGAAATATATAGCAAAAATGGATATATATAACTTCTTAATAGTTACTTGTTTATTGGTGCATTTACGGCGCTCAACTGGAGAGGTTATCAGCGCCCTCCATACTTCTTAATAGAGGAGAAAATGTAAGGATTTGGTCAATGAGCTCCAAATAAAAATATTTTGATTCAAGAATTAAAAACTGACAAAATTCCTGACCTTTTTTTCTACTATGAATTCAACGGTCAACGTGAAGGATATTTTACAGCCATTTTATATTTTCAAATACAAATTTTTACATATACAGTAATTATGTATTTAAATATTCATTTTTCGATGTAAGACAGTACAAAACAAAATTCGAAATCATTCGAATGTTGGAAATATATAATTAATTTACTTGAGGCGACAAATGTTTTTTATGCGACGAAATCGAACAGAACGTAAAATGTTAATTTTGTAAAGGGGTAGAAATCCGGAAGTCAATCGTATTATTGCAGTTTTAGCTCATGTGTTGTCAAAAATATATTATATATGAATAATTATTTATTTAAGAATTTCGGCCACAGTTTATAGACTCTGACAGACTGTTTAACCATCGTCAAAATCTTTGTTGCTAATTGTCATTGTTAAATTAATTTACATGTTACATAAGAATAAAGATTATCTATCAATCATACATAACATTATTTCCTTCATGTCAACAATTTAGGATATGCTTCTATGAGGAACCTAATTTCTGAGAGGGATGCTCAGATGAGCCAGATTTAAACATGTGTTAGAGGGTCAAATAATGAGTTACATTCTTAAATAAATACGATATCCATATTCAGATTTTGTGTCATTTTAGCTTACTTAGAATCATCTCTACCTTGAATTGACGGTTTTTAAAATCACATTTAATACATTTGATAATGACATGTTCAAGTACAATTAAGTATGATGACTTCTGAACATCTTTCATTTAGATGAAGGTTGGTTAAAATTACTGATGATGGGATTTGAACCCGCAGCGTCAGGATTGCGAGAACTACCAATCATCTCTACAGACAAAAACTCTCCATTTATATCTGTTTTGAGTTGTATTACCCTAAACTAAACAAACTAAAAAAGCTATGGAATAGTGTTCCATATTTTCAATGAATACCAAAAAAAAAGTTATAGTCTCTTTAATTTATGTATAGATTTTAAATGCAAAACGAAAGTCTGAGTTATTTGGCAATATAATGACTAATAGGAATGGGGTTTAACTGAAATTTCAGATGCGAATAAAAATATTTATCCTCAATTAATGTCAAATCACATTTGTTTATTGATTAAATGAATATTTTAGAAATTTACGCTTATTATAATTAGGAGCGGGGGTTTACCTGAACCAAACATTTCATTTTAATGAGGGAAGCTAACATTAGTGGATGTTATAAATTAAATTTGCTCTGTCTTTTTTTTAAATGCGAAAACTGAGTTCGTTAATGGATATAATCGAACCAATAGGAGTTAAGCATACTTGCCCGGAAAGCACGAGATCCGGGTACGATTACCGGCTGAGGTAGTAAGATTTTTTTATTCTATTCCCTTCCATTTATTGTATAAAATTAATGTGGGATTAAATACCACAACTAATACAGTATTTAAAAAGATATATACGGAAAATACGAGAGTCTAATAAATAGCCGACAATGTTAGCTTCTTCGAGCATAAGACGATATATTCGTCTTACTTTGGGGTTTTGACTTGGAGTAAAATGTGGAGAGTTGGAGAAATTATCTAGCCTGTCTCAGTGGTGTAGGGAGGGGCAGCATACTTACCCGGAAAGCAGGAGATCCGGGTTCGAGTCTCGACTGAGGTTATAAGATTTTTTTATTCTATTCCCCTACATTTATTGTACAATAAATCGAATTGAAGTTTAGATGACAAGTAGAGTTCTATAATTGACAAAGGTGCTCAGGAATTGGCTTACAAGGATTTGTTTTGTCTTGTGTTTCCTGCCATCCAGTAAAGGACGAAGGCATGAAACATTTTACTCAATTGTCTTTCACTTTCTGTCACAGCGCTGATCCAACGAACGGGCCAAGGGGTAATATTATAGACTAGGAATCTTCTTACATTATTAGAAGAAGATGGTACCTCAGATGCAGTTTAACTATGAAAATGTAATCCTCAGGGCTAAATGGCTCCTAGAGGCAGTTGCTCATCTGGGAAGAGCCGTTTGGCTGATTCAGAAAAGGAAACGAAATGCCACAATACGCACGAGATAATAAATTGTATAGAATTATTAATGAAATACATCAGAAGTAGGAATGGAATGATAAAATTAACCAGCAAGACAATGAAAACTAGATATAATTTGAAGATTAGATCGGACAATAATGGTGGAATAGAAAGGTCAAGTAAAAGAAAGCGATAAGAAACTCTTATCACGATCTTTGTGAAAGTTATCACTGAAGATGAAAGTTTGGTATTTTTAAAATTTTATTTTTAAATATTGTATATATTAACCTAACATCTTTAGCCGTATGATAATTGGCGTTTTGGGCTAGAAGTATTGTTCGCCCTCTTGTCTCTTTACCTGTTCGTCCTTCGAAGGCGAATGATACTGAGATGAGTTGAGATGAGGAATGTGAGGGCACACTACGACCTCAGTTATGCCATATTCGTAGATTCCTTATCTGGACATTTTGGAAAACACTGTGACTCATCCCATGTGATGCTGTGACTCTCTAGAGCGCGCTGCTGTCGACCAAACCACCAGAAGAGAGACTAACCAGTAGCTTCTTAATAAAATAATTTATTGTGCTTAATTCTTAGTTTAAAATTAATACTATATACGCGCTCCGAATTTGATGTTTTATTATGTTTGAATACTCTGACTCGAAATATATAGCAAAAATGGATATATATAACTTCTTAATAGTTACTTGTTTATTGGTGCATTTACGGCGCTCAACTGGAGAGGTTATCAGCGCCCTCCATACTTCTTAATAGAGGAGAAAATGTAAGGATTTGGTCAATGAGCTCCAAATAAAAATATTTTGATTCAAGAATTAAAAACTGACAAAATTCCTGACCTTTTTTTCTACTATGAATTCAACGGTCAACGTGAAGGATATTTTACAGCCATTTTATATTTTCAAATACAAATTTTTACATATACAGTAATTATGTATTTAAATATTCATTTTTCGATGTAAGACAGTACAAAACAAAATTCGAAATCATTCGAATGTTGGAAATATATAATTAATTTACTTGAGGCGACAAATGTTTTTTATGCGACGAAATCGAACAGAACGTAAAATGTTAATTTTGTAAAGGGGTAGAAATCCGGAAGTCAATCGTATTATTGCAGTTTTAGCTCATGTGTTGTCAAAAATATATTATATATGAATAATTATTTATTTAAGAATTTCGGCCACAGTTTATAGACTCTGACAGACTGTTTAACCATCGTCAAAATCTTTGTTGCTAATTGTCATTGTTAAATTAATTTACATGTTACATAAGAATAAAGATTATCTATCAATCATACATAACATTATTTCCTTCATGTCAACAATTTAGGATATGCTTCTATGAGGAACCTAATTTCTGAGAGGGATGCTCAGATGAGCCAGATTTAAACATGTGTTAGAGGGTCAAATAATGAGTTACATTCTTAAATAAATACGATATCCATATTCAGATTTTGTGTCATTTTAGCTTACTTAGAATCATCTCTACCTTGAATTGACGGTTTTTAAAATCACATTTTTATACATTTGATAATGACATGTTCAAGTACAATTAAGTATGATGACTTCTGAACATCTTTCATTTAGATGAAGGTTGGTTAAAATTACCGATGATTAAAAAAATAGATATTAAATATAAAAATGTCTATAAGAATGTTACTTGCTATTTCACATTAAGCTAACTATTAATAATCCATAATAAGCCTAAAACAGTTGGGGTACTAGTTTAGCCGAGGAGATCCGTTTGGATCACCTAAGTTTGGCGCCAAGGGTACGAGTCCAACCCTGTGCAATCATATATCTCAGATTTGAATTGGACGGTTACCTGTAGATAGCCTCCCTCCATTCTTTTAAATTAGTACATAGGAATTTATATATATAAGAACAGATGGGAGAAAGAGCGTAGTGAACACAAAAAAAGAAAAAACACTTAAAAAGATAAATATATACCAAAAATTAAACACTCGCGGCTGCGATATATATAATAAATAAGAATAGGAG
>KZ807040.1:461189-474970 GCA_000696205.2 Oncopeltus fasciatus
CTTGAAGCGGGTGGAGATAGGGTCTTAGACTGATGGAATAATAATTTTGCTTGAGGGTAGAGTGGGAGACAAATATGAAGGATTTAGAATTATTCTTAGGATTTTGGATTGGAAGGATATCCAGGGAATGCAATCCTTCCTATCCAAAATCCTAAGAATAATTCCAAATGGTTCATATTTGTCTCCAACTCTATCCTCAATCAAGATTTTATTATTCCTTCCGTCTAGAAAGGGGGCGGGTAGGTGTTTTGCTAAGCTTTCTTGGTTCTGTGTTTAGTAAACCCACATATACAATTGTAACATCTTCATTGTAACGTTACAAAAATATAACCCAATCCCAGCCAATCTAGAGTCAAGCATTGTAGAGGTCTAATTTATTATGCTTATTTCTCTTCGGCTTGTTAGATATAGTTCATCATTTATCATAGTTGCACAAAGATAAGCATGTAGCTAAATCATTTTTGAAGAATTTATGAACAATTTCTAACAGTTTCCTCATGTATCCATTTTTCGTGGTAATACCATACATACGCTTCTGTATAGTAGAAGCATGAGTTTCAGCGAATGACTACCTCCTTGTTATTCCGTATAATACATAATTACATACAAAGCTTTTCGGTGTTTGGCCATCATCAGGCGAGTGACGCTATTGTCTCGGACAGAGTCGTACCCAATGTTCATTCTCAATCAAATTTTGATTTGTTTCAAATTAATCGCAATTTCGTTGACTCGTATAAATTTTGCGGTGGGAGTCTAGATCACTATCGGTAAGTAGGTCAGCTTCTTAATTGGCAGCCATCTTGGACCTGACTAATTAAATAACTATCCCCCAAATTTCATGAAATAATTTTTCATTGGCAGACTTCCTTTTTCATAAAAATGAAATTTGCTGCTTATGAGTTATGAGATAAATTTTGATGTTAACATCTATTGTACCAGACATCCATTCCCTAGTGACTAATTGTGTTACTCTATATTTTGTGATCAAGCGACATAAATTGGTTACCACTAAAAGTCTGAAAAACATTTTTAGGTTAATTTTTTTATAGAATGAAAAGCCATTAAAATATTATCTATTTAGGTAGAGTATTATAGCTAATTATATATTAATCTAATATCTAGAGAAATTAGTCAGGGTTTCGGCCAGTATCAGAAAAAAAAAATACCCCAAAATTATTGGGTAATTATTTTATTATTGCCGACGTTTCGACTTAACTTGTAAGTCATCATCAGGGCGATAGTGATATGTCTGGAGAGATCTCTGAGGGCGGTTTATGTTCACATCTCAGAATCAAGAGTTAAACTGACTTGGTTTAATCTGATATCATTTGAAAAAAAACTCATTACATAAAATTGATTTTTTGTAAATTTTTATGATTGAAAAAATGCATAGCAAAACATTGGTATTTTCTCTTTTAGTACTCCTTTGAAGTAAGCCTCCAAGTGATCTAAGATGTATATTACAATATACCATTATTTTAAATATAGAATATAAATTTACTTAAAAAAAATACCTGAGGATTTTGTTAGTATTCCTATTTATGCCCTCTTCTACTCAGATTTTTACCAATAGAGTTCTCCTCCCATTAGAATATTTTAAATTTAATTGTGATTCGTCAAGCTGTAAAAACTATAGAGGATTTTGTATGAAATTTGTTATCACACACACGTCATTCATCCATGGTGTGTGTGATAACACCATACACCCATCCATCCATGAAACTGAACTAGGAACTGGTAAAAATGTCTTCACGAGTCTCAACGTAACGATTCAATAAAAAATCTTTTTTTTCGATTAATTTCAATTTCCTATAGTAAGTTTTAAAAGTACCCTTCAAGTAGTTTTTTTTATTATTATTTTTAATTAAGAGATTAAATAGGCAGATAATAAAAATAATCTAAATCAGAGTTTAATAAAATGTTTATTGTTTTTTTTTTGTTTTTTAATGGCGTGTCAACCTTTGGTCATTAACGCACAGGGAAATATTATTAGAAGCGGGAAGATATTTTCAAGAAGAGGACTTTGATGAGGTATAATGAATTGTTAATGCGAATAGTTATTATTTGGATGTAGATAGTAATTTCTGTTTATTGTTTGTACGACATGTTTTGGGTCTCCTGGTCCCCAGGAAGAAAGAAACCGGAGTAATCCAATATAGGGAGTCGTCCAATATGGGGACTTACTAATAATTTCAACAGATCATCACCAATCCTGCATTGAAGAATTTAAAAAAACATGGTCTGTTCAAAGTTTTATCTATAATCTGTTTTAACATTCGTCGGCAATTTTCTAAAATAATGAAATCAAATTGTGTATTTATGCTTATTTTTGAAAACCATTCTATGTGTTCGTTAATCGTTGAAATCGAGGGAAAGAGGGGGGGTGGCAGTTAGAAAAATTTAAATAATAATATTTTTATTAGATAGTAATACAAAAAATTTGTAATCTGTTTTCAAGGTATTCTTACGTCGGAACCTTTGAAGACATATTTCCCATTTCAGTTTGATGGACGGATTGTGTTATCAACATCAGTGCAACTGATTATACTGAAAAATGTCAGACATCTTGAATTTGTCTTTTGTGAAATTGAAACAGGAGGTAGGGGCACTCGAGAAGAATCAATAAGTCAAATTTGATCGCAGCTGTGTATCAGTAGAGATTTAAATTCATCTCTGGCATTCATGAAGTAAGCTTTATAAGAAAAGTTGTAAATCTGAGTGACGAACATTTCATTTTGGAATCAAATAATTGTTGGTTCTCGGCTACATAATTAAATTTTACGCTTCAAATAATCCTTAATTGTTCAATTTCGCTGTGTGAGTCCCAGAATATGTCATTAATCAATAAACAAACCTGTGTTGAATTTTATTACTCTTAACTAAATATTTACGATAAATATTATATTTAAAAAAAAGAAAACAAAAAGTTTTTCACTCCTTTACATTACAGGCAATTAATGCCCCATTCCTACTGGTTCAATTTTACTCAATAACAAACGTTGCCTTTCGTTTTTCCCTAAAAACTACTCACTTAACATCATTGAATAGGAAAAGATATCGAACAACATTTAAAAAATAAAAAATTGTCATGAGAACAACCTCAGTTACAGACACATTTCTTCAGAATTCCTAATATGTCATCTAATTTAATTTAAAGACTGAATTTTTCGCTAAAAATACAATGTATCACCTATGAGCCCAGAGAGAATTTTTTAGAAGTAAAATTTTCAATTCGTCATTTATAACACTTATTGTACTAGAAGTGGATTCCCTAATGATTAATTGTCTCACTCTTCTTTTAATTCTCACTAGACTAGAAGTCTGGAAAATATTTTTATGTTTTCTTTCCTTACCAAGGTACATAATTGAATTGCCTTAAAAAGACAGATATAGATAAAGAAATTCTCTCTAAAAAGCTAAGTCATACATAATCCATTATTAAGGGAACGAAAGACAAATTTTCAAATTTCCCGCGTTGAGCGCTGTGGCAAGGACGTCACCGCAGCCAGGCTATTATCTAATACGGCTCTAGTTATTAATTCTATCTCTCGTCCTGTCTCCTCCTTCTACCAGAGGAAAGAACTGCCCTTTGATTAATTTGCAAGTTTGTTTTGTATTTCCCACACTCCGGAAGCCAGACCTATACCATTTTCCAAAGGTAATTTAGATTGGTTTTATGCTTCTTTGAACTGAGGGGTGGAGCGCTTCCATCGCTTTGTTGAGCCCTATCTCTTAGTCACTCACTTCATTTAGTCAAATCGTTACATATATAATCCAAGTTGGCTAACAACGTAAGTTATATACTCACTTATTCTTCCTTTTCTTCTTCTTCAACAAGCTGAACCTTCCCACTGCTTGAAAATGCCCTAGGCGTACACTTTTGACCTGTTTAAGAGGGGCTAGTTCTATTTTTCTTCGTCTCCTTTATTAACAAAATATGCTTTTAGCGAAAGTTTTTGTCACATAACTATTAATAAAATAGCTTCTAAGTGTATAAATGTGTTAAATTTTATCCTAATATATGATTGAAGTGCCTTTTGCGACTAATATTATAACTGTCAGATTGCAGATAGCCATTATGTTGTGTAAGTCAGCTGATATTGAGACTAGTTATGTTTTTAATTCATTATTGACAGTTTTCATGTTTTCTATTTGTTAAAGTATGGATTCTGAAGGAGGATTTTTTCATTAGTTTATCAACACTAATTGACATTTCTATCAAAACATAAAAGTGCTGAGTTAACCTCAAATCCAGTCAAGGTTCAGCTTGTTTTCTTTTAGAGTGGTAGAGTTTTTAATTTTATCATGTTTATAGGGTACCGATATGGCCAACAAAGTTGGTCCTCAGCGCCCGAATGGGACAGCCCAAGCCAAAATCTGTCAGTTTAAGTTAGTTTTATTAGGAGAATCAGCTGTCGGCAAATCTAGTTTAGTACTTAGGTTTGTTAAAGGACAGTTCCATGAATACCAAGAAAGTACTATCGGAGGTATGTTTTGTTTTGTAATTGTGTTTTTACTGGAAGATGGTTACCCTTTAAATACACCTTCATTGATGATTCATCTTGTTTGTACAGCTGCTTTCTTGACTCAAACAGTCTGCTTAGATGATACAACAGTTAAATTTGAAATTTGGGATACTGCTGGCCAAGAAAGATATCACAGTCTGGCGCCCATGTATTACCGTGGAGCGCAAGCTGCTATTGTTGTTTATGATGTCACTAACCAGGTGAGTAAATAATCATTTTTAAAAAAATTTTATTTTATGGTTTGAACAGTTTAAAATTAGTTTGTATACATAAATTTTAGTTGGTCTTAAATGTAAGCCTTTCGTACAGCTGCCTTAGTCCTCAACCTGCGAATTAAATTAATTGAATAGTTCTGTATTAAGGATTACCTTTTTCAACTTTTATGAAATGCATTGTTTTTGATTTAGTATAAACAATATTGTATTCAATTAATTTTCGGAAAGCAAATATTATGTATAATTATTTTTTCCAAAATTATTAATTAGAATTAATACTCACAATTTACTATAATACTACTCGGTGTTAAAGTAACTCTTATTTAATTCCTCTGGTTAATGTATATATATTAAATTCATTATCATCTAAAACTTTTGAATTGTATCACAAGTCTTTATCTTGACATGCCCCAGTCTACTATAATTATATAAATTGAAACATTAAAGGCGTTCTCAATACACATAGGATTTTGAATCTATGAAAGTGAAATTGTTTATTGATTCCAATAAGATGTGATAAAATTATATGATATACTCTGTTTATTAGTCATTTTTAGAGGGTGAGTCATTGCTCTTCTGGCTAATTAATTCATTGTGTCTAGTAATTTCCTTTTCATTTTATTTGGAATAAAAAAAATATTCAGTTTATTTTATAGCATTTATCAGATAATTTTGTTTGATTCTATTTGAGACTAGAGACCTTGGTGGCTGTTCAGGACTCCAGGTTTTATGTCCCTGTCTTTTTTTTTTGTTTTAAATATGAGCCTTCATTTTTTGTTTTAAATATATACCTTCTTTACATTAATTAAACTCTTAAAAATTTTTATCACATGTTCACATTTGTACTTTAATCTTAAATAATAATGGTAAATAAATTTAATTATCTGAAAACCACTATGTTTCATCTTCTTTAATAATCCTTTATATTGATTGTTTTTTTGTTTTTTTATGAGCTCTTATTTCACTTTGAATATTAAATTGACCATTTACCTTGGCTAATTTCTTTCAGGTTTTAAAGATAAAATTTCTTGTATTAATATGTGTAGTTTGAACTTTCTTTTTCTTTAATTATTCTGCAATTTTGACATTTTAGATTTGATACTTATCACACTTATAACACAGTATGTTTATTTTAAATTACATTTACTTATTACTATATTCTCTCTGCAATCAATTATTATGTTGTTATGCATAACTTAAACATTTCTTTAATTTCATTATCATTCACTTTGGTTTTAATATTTTCTCATAATAGATGAATACTGCATTAAAGTTTTACTTAGTTTGTTGTTCTGAGCATTTTTAGTCTTAAAATTCTCAAGGGTACCTTAAAATACATACAAGGCATTTTTCTCTTTAATTATTATTTTGTAATTGATGACTTCATACTATACTTGAGTTATTAATTAACATTGTCCCATCAAATATTATTCATTAACAGTTAAGGTCCACAGCTGCCATGTACTTTAATTTATTTTAAAACTTAACTTTAAAAAAAAAAAAGTTAATCCTTAAATAAAGCAAGTGAGTGAATTTTGATAAGGAAACATAAACTTTGGTAAGTTAATGAGCTAAAAATAAAATATTATTTTTCCACGACCAATTTTTCTTATCTAAAGTATTCTTTGGCTAATTCATTGCATACTTCAGCATTTAAAAAATAAAAAATTGTCATGAGAACAACCTCAGTTACAGACACATTTCTTCAGAATTCCTAATATGTCATCTAATTTAATTTAAAGACTGAATTTTTCGCTAAAAATACAATGTATCACCTATGAGCCCAGAGAGAATTTTTTAGAAGTAAAATNAAATTCCTTTGATTAATTTTAAAAACCTTAAAATATTTGTATGTGCTTTTTTATTATCGTGTTTTAATAGATTTCGTCTCCAGAAAATCATGCTCTCAAATTATGTTTAAAAAGTTTTTAGGGTAAATTAATGAACACAACATTTATAAATTAACGAGAATATTTCTACTAGTCTTGAAGGGGTGAAAATGATTTATTTTTCTCTTAATGTCAATTGGTTAATGTATTGTTGAGGATCTATTCATGCCTGTATAAGACCATATATCTTACAGACTAACAGCTAATGAATGAAGTTCATTAGCTGTTAGTCTGTAAGAGATAATTTTGGCATTCTTGGTTATTTGATTGCATTATTAAGTTATATCGATGTGTTACAAAAACTGTTTTTGCCTATTGTGGCTATACATTGGTATAAAATGCCACAGTCAGCGCGATAAATAAAATGTTTTTGAACTGTATATAACAATTATTTGTTTGTAATGAGCATTTTGATGCAATTAATAATTAATTAACACTTTATTTATTAGATGTGTTATATTTACTTGTTTTATATTATATTGTTTGAGCCATGTATCAAACCTTTTAATTTCATTAACATAATTGTTTTAAATGCCATTGATTAACTAGAATTTTTCCAATAGCACTGTTATTTTTATATTATAAACCATTTTAATGTAAGTAATAGTCATTTTAATGCTTCTATTTTTAAAGTGATATTTACTCATAAATTTTTAAAATTTAATTTTTCTTCCCTAATATCCTCTTTTGTTTATTCTGAGTTAAGGTAAGCCTAGCAACTAAGAAGTTGTTTGTATTAAAGACTTTATATTTTTACAAACACTCTTCAGTCTTTATTCTCTTGTAGATTGTACTCTGGATTTTCCTTTTCATAAAATATAGCAATGAAAAAGCCTAGAATTGGTTTGAAACTTGTATTTAAGACATACTATAAATTTTTTACTTAATTACTCACCTAAATAATTTAGTTTTTACATTAAAAAAAACAAAACAAAAAAAACGAGAAGACACAGTTAAAAAACTCTTGAGTCCATAGTCCACACCCCTCTAAATTTGATTCTCGGCTTATTTATTGAAGAAGTGCAGTACTTTTTTTCAGAATTAAAAAACTAGAATTTGTTATAAGTTACTGAAAGTCCAATTTTAGAAGTTCCAAAAGTCTTCTTTCTAATATCTGCTGCAGTTAATTAAGGAAACATTAATAGAATATTAATGTGGAATATCCTCTCGATCATTATTTCAGGATTCAATGTCTTGAAGTTATTACTTAGCTAACATTAAAAATATCTATAGATTTTTCTTCTGGGACCAAGTCGGAAAGATGTTTTGTGCCAATTTCTCGCACATCCTGTGATGGCTTTAACAGAGCTAATTTGATCATTAGAAATATTCATGTAAATAATGTTTGGAGGTTCAGTACGAGTGACATCTAACTTGGAGCAGAATCTGAAACTACAAAATTTTTGGTGTGCTTCTAAAAACTTCAACTTCAATAATTTACTATAAATACTGACTTTTCAGGGATTAAAATTAAAAGTATTTTAGTAATGCGTGTAGAGGTATTTTGGTGAAAAGAACGTTCAGAAAGAGAGGATCGCTGTATCAGGTTTCTGGCAGCATTGATAGTTTGGTAAGTGGGATGAGCGCAATGCAAGTGGAGAAGGCGACCAGAATTGTTGGGTTTGGTATACCAGTCAGTTAAAATCTGACCATCAGGTTGTCTGATGAAGAGTATATTGAGGAAAAGGAGACAACTATCGGATTCACATTCAATAGTGAATTTGAGGCGGGGATGGTAGGAATTGAAGATCTGTGGGATTTTTTCTTGATTGATTAAAATTATGAGGTCCTAAAATATCCCAGTGTTCTTTTAACAATCTGGAGGGCTTTTGTATACACACTTTGGTGATTAATTATTAGGTAAATGACAAATTCTTTACTGAGCAATTGCTTCAAAAGAATTGGTTAACCTCCCCTTCTAGATAGTTTTGACACAATCTTGATGGTAGAAGGTATAATTTTAATTATGTAACTACTGCTTCTGAGATTTGACGGTCTGGACATGTGAAATGCATCAAACATTGTGTGGAGTTTATTGTAAATGCCAGTGACAGATATAAATTGCTCGTTTTCACTCCAGTGACTTCTATGTAAATGATTAACCAAGGCCTATGCCGGCCAATTAATGAAAAAATCAATGCATTTTTTTCTAAAAATAGTGGCAAATCAACATCTGTGATATCCAATCTTGAAAAATCACTCAGGAATTAAACGTTATTCATAAAACAGTTTTGAATTATTTACCTAAAACTGGATATCAAAAGAAGAATAATACTTATGTTTCACTTGAATTGTCAAAGAAAAAAAAGTAATACACCGAGTTTCCATTTGTGAATTACTGGTAAAACAAAATTAAATTAAGTAATTTTTGAAAAGTTGTGTGTGATGAAAAGTGGATCACCTTTAACAATAATATCTGAAGACACGTGTCTGTCTTCATTGCCCAGAGAAGCTTCACAATTGGTGGAAAAGACTGGATTGTGCCAAGGAAAGTGAATCTGGGTGTTTGTAAGGATTGGAAAGAAACCGTTCATCATGAGGTTTTCAAACCTGGGTGAATCATTACTTGACTCTCTACTGCTACTTAGTTTTTAAAAAATGGCCAGAATTGTTCACGAAGAAAGATGTTGGTTTACATCAAAACCTTAGACCACACTCACTCCAAAAATCTTTTGAAAAAAGATCCAGGTTCGAGTCCTGGCTGGGACAGATAGATTTTTTTATTCTATTCCCTCTCATTAATTGTTGAATTTTTTGTTTTTGCACAAGTTTTTGGAAGTTTTTGTGCAAATTACAGTTATATAATATTAATTGTTTTCAAAACTTCTGTTGATAATTGCCTATATATTTCAGCAGATAATTCTGCAAATCCCTGGTGCAGTAGATATATATATATATTTTTTTTTTTTTTAATTATTATTATTATTTTATGATCAATGGAAAACAAAAAATTATTTATATTTTTTTAATTATGCATTTTTTTTGTTGTTGTTTTTCTTTACTATTTTATCAGTGGATATTAGCTAACATTGTTTATTTTTAGTTTTACTGTATGTTTGTTCTTGTAAGCCTTTATAAGCTCCACACAATTTAATATTTTAGTATAATGCCATTGAATTTAGATAATGAAGAATATTACTGGTAATTTATAATGTAATGCATGACTACATTTATAACATAAATTATTTAGAAAAATGTGCTGCTTTTACTTAATATATGTTCTTTTTTTAATACAATAAATTAGAACAGAATAGTGAAAAATAGTTCATTGGAATATATAACCTGTGGTATTTGTCTCATTATCAGCCTGATAAAGAGACTGCTTATAGATTAATTACAATTTTATTAATTTAATTTGTCTTGAGTTAGCATCCTTGTTTTAAAGATCTTTAGAGATTTAAAAAAATTATATGATCGTTAAACCTTTGTTAAAATTTATTCTTGTTATGTTTATAACCTATTACATATTATATGAGTTTTGAATGAAAGCCAAAAAATAATAAATAAATAAATAAACTTTTTTGCAATCTCTGAGGAAACTATTTTGTGTTTACAGAAAACTGCTTGATTTTATTTATTCAATTATGATAACGCTTTTGAGCCTGGTCTTTAACTCTCCTACTTGTTCTTGTGAGTGCCTACGTTGAAGCTCCCCTTTAACCAGCACTCACCTTTATCTAATCTTATCTTCTTTTTTTTTACATTGATGAAATTGTTCCTGTTTTCACAAGAATTTGTCTTGCAAGTGTTTAAATCTATTATTTAACATATGGAGACATAATATTTATTTGTAGTATTTCATTTAGTTGAAATTTATATTTGGAATCATAACTTGATTAGTTAAGTTAAAAAGAAAAGTATTTTTTCCTTTTTTTTTTAGTATAAATGTTTTTTTTTTTTTTTTAATGCAGTCTTGTCATAATTATGAGATAAACTTTGTAAATTTATTTTTGAAATACCTTATCACAAAAAAATGAATAATATTTTCTAGCTGTCTTTTAAGTCAGGATATTTTTTTAATAATTATTTTATTTTAACGTCAGTCTATATATATTAAATTTAGTCTAGTGGATTAAATCAATTAGCAGAGTCACTACATCTTTTTATGTTCTCTTGCCCACATATAAATCTTATAGTGAATTGCAAGTATTTTAGTCTGAAAAAAACCATCTTAGTCCTCAATGGTAAAGCCTTTCTAATACCCTTTTAAAAAAATAACTTTTAATTCAAACAGGTACTGGAACTAAATTTGTTAGTCTGCACAATATACTTTTTTTTATTAATTGGTGCTTAGCACTTTCAGGACACATGATCACATTATCAGAGCAAGCATACCTGTCATAAACAAACTTGTAAAACAGGAATAACTAATTTAAAACTATAAGAAAAAGCTAACACATTAATTTAAAACCAATAAATCTATATATTTACACCTATAAACTTAATTTGTATGTATGTATAATTACTCTTTAAAAAAGTCGACAAAATACAGTATATCAAGATGATCAATAACGTAATATAGTCTATTGTGATATTACAGAAAAGAGACAGCGAAATGTACCTTCTAGAGGTGGAGGGCCAGGGTAGCTCAGGGGATCCGTTCAGGTCTTGCAATCCTGACACGGAGTTCAAATATTGCCCAGTGTAAGCTTTTATCTATAAAATAAAAGCTTGTCCTGAGCCATGTATGTTTCGAATGGGGTGGCAACCTGTGGATAGCCCCTTCCTCCATGTCCCTAAGAGTTTGAAAGGGAGGCTACCCTAAAAAAAAAATCCTACTGAGAAAAGTTATGATCTGTTCATAATCCTTAATCTGTCATTCCTGCGTGAAAGATGGCAGAGGGGGGACAAGGATAATAGGCTTAAAACATAAAAGTCTTTGACACCTGTCTTTAAATTTAGATTAGACCCTCCTGCTTGTTCCAATTTCATTTTTATGCCTTCCTATATATTCATTAGCCCACCTTTTTTCTACTTTATGCAACAATTCCCTATAATGTTCTGTCTTATAAGGGTCATTTTCTTCTAGGTGGTATGAAATTTGCTATTGACTGATTTTCCAATTTTTTTTTTTTTTTCTTCTTCCAAACCGTTTTTTTTTTCTTCCTCCTGTTTGTCCAACATATGAGCAATTGCAAATGCTACATTTTATTTTATAAATTCCTGAGGTATCTCCAATTTCTAAGGGATCTTTTGCTTAACCAAATAAAGTTTTCAGTGACAGGTTTTGTATGCTATATTAATGTTATACATCTTTGGAAATTTTCGTACCACCTCGAAGAAAATTACCACTATAAGGCAAAACATTGTGTCGTATTGTTGGATAAAATAGAAAAATGGTGGGCTTATGAATGCATTGGTAGTCTTATGAATTTTGAGTAGTTGTTATGTGTATGAATCTGCAATTTTAGTATGAAATATGAATGCCCCTCATTAATGAAAATTCATTATTAATACAAGTTTTTTTTTTAACCTTTATTTACTTATTACAACATTCTGCTAAAAATAAAAACATTTTGTCATTTGATTACAATAATAGTAAAAATGACATTCAACGACAATCACATGAGGTGAGAAGGTGACCAATGGCACCACTCTCAAATTATTTACAGACTATGTCCCTAGGAGGTCATGGGGCCACAGAAGGTCTGTGCTAGTGGATTAGGATGAAATGGCAGTTTACTGTGGAAAATACTGATGTGAAAAGAAATGAGATCCTGAACAAAAGGGATATTAAAGAATGGTGAAGGAAGGAATTGGATACATAATAGGGAGCATTTGTGATCATTCTGAGGGTTATAGATAGAAAGGACTGGATTCTATGGATGTTGGAAGGCTTGGCGGAACCCCAGATTTCTACATCATATGTTCAGATTGGTCGCAGTAATGTCTTGTAGAGCGTCAGTTTGTTTTCTATTGTAAGATTGGAATTCATATTCATGAGTAATACTAGTATGACCTTTTAATAGAAGTGCAGTAAACAAAAGAGAACCTTACACTGAGTGATAAAAATCACAAATAAACTTTCATTTTTTTTCACAATAGAAACTATAAATTGAATTTTTTTAGCTAATTATTAGTTTGTTGCTCTATTATTTATTGCTCACAAAGAAGCATACCTATCACTTTGCTGAGCTTTGTTTTCTTTTCATGTAAAATAAATAAAATCAAAATGCTTTAGTAATTTATTGGTCTGAAGAAACATTGCATATAATAAAGACACATTATTTATTCGTATCCTAACGTTCTCTTTTCGTACTCTTTTGTTTTAATTAAGAAAAGTGTAACCAGAAAAAAAAATTCAACAATTTTCTTAGCAAATGTAAAGAAATTTTTTTTCCATCTTCTGTCACTATTAACGTTTAATAGTTAAGAATAGTTACTACAGTTGTTATTATTTAATAGGTTTCATTTTATCAAAGTGTTCAAAATGAACTTTTTTTTTTTTAGTTGTAAACTTATTTTCTTTAGCCCATAAAGAACACCTGTTTCTTTTATGGGACTACTTTCAGCGCTATATCAACACTTAAGTGATCCTCATTAATATCTTTGTTTTTCTCAAGGTATTCTTCATTTTCCTAGCAACACTCCTTTTGGTTTGTTCATCTTCTACGTAGTCTCTATTTTATGTTATCAACATAAACTTGTATTTTAAATTTATTTAGTTTTGATCAGACTGTCTTTTCACTGTAAATATTCTTTTAATGTCTTATTTGTTTCAGGACACATTCGGTCGAGCGAAAACATGGGTAAAAGAGCTCCAAAGACAAGCTTCTCCCAATATTGTTATAGCCCTCGCGGGTAACAAAGCTGATCTCGCTAATAAGAGGTCTGTTGAGTATGAAGAAGCTCAGGCATATGCTGAAGAAAATGGACTGCTATTTATGGAAACATCTGCTAAAACTGGGACTAATGTCAATGATATATTTTTAGCTATTGGTATGTATTGACTTAGTGTTATTTATTAAATTTTATGTATGAAATCTTATACCGTAATAATATTAATGGCTTTCTCAAAAGAAAAATAAATTATCAAATCACTTTATCACTTCAAAATTTATTGTAGATAGAAGAACTTGTCTTTAATAAATGCTTTTATTATAAGCACAAAGTTTCTCCTTTTTCTACTCATAAAAATTTTTTTATATATA
>KZ807040.1:478308-488549 GCA_000696205.2 Oncopeltus fasciatus
ATTTTTTTTTTTTTTTTTTTACATTTACAAACTATAATTTTAGGACTTCATAAAAAAACCACAAATGTAATTTGTATTCAATTTACTCAATTAGTAAACTGTGCAACATGATGAATGAATGACAAAAAAAACTTGCAACCTTTTGACTATCAATCCAATACAAACTATTAACACTTTATTTAATCTCCTTACAATTGGATCAAACTCATATAAAACAGGACAGACATAGAAAGAACTTAAATCCCAAATTTCTTCAAAATCAATTGAGCCTTTCTGAGAATATGTTTACTGTGTTGCGGGCACAGTTTTTTTTTTATTCAATTTTAAAATTCTATGTAATTTATAACACAGAAAACATACTTTTAAGAGAAAGGGGGAACTATAAAACATAAACTGATTTTGATTTTTCTGGCTGATTACAATCATTATTTTTTTTTTTTTAAGTAACAATTACTTTTTGAAGAAATAAAGTATCTTAAACTTTAAATACAATTTTAAAACTCTCTCTTATCAGTTGTACAATTTTGACTCAATATTTTTGAACAAATTTGGGATTTAAGTTATTAATGGGGTTTAATTAAAGATTAAAAGCTTGAAATCAGTATAAAAGTCGATCATCACTGCTATTGACCTAGTATTTACATTTATGACGCTAAGAATAAACATATTATTACAAGGAAGGCTGGACTGATACTCTTTTAACCTTGAACTCTTAGGTTTTTTCAGTCGTACTTATGACACTTGAGGTCAAAAATAAAGTTCAAAAAGTTTTTGAGGTTATTATCCCCAAAACATCATAAAACTTTGGTTGACTTCTAAAGAGTTTAATAAGCCTGTTGTAGGATAGAACTCTGCAATGTACTCTTTCTCCAATCAGAGTCAGCAAGTTAATCTCTCTTCTATCCATATTTTGTCTAGGTTCTGTCTAAAAGTTAATCTATGTGTAAGGTCAAATTTCTAAATTTTTTAAATGTCAGAATTTTTTTCTAGTAGTAGTAGTAGTAGATTGTAGGGCAATCAACTTCTAGGTTATTACGCCCTATAAACATCCCCTAATATGTCCACTATAAATCAGTTAATGAAATACAGGAATCAGGATTATTTCGCCCACTATAACAACCTAAATTAGTGGATTTTTTATTTATTTCAATATTATTATATATTTAATAAATTATAATAAATAAATTATTATTAACTAAAATAATAAATAATATCTCATTCTTTAATTTAGATTTTCCAGGCTATACCTGCTTTTTTAAGAAAGTTTAACAGCCCATCCACTGTAGAGGGGTTGTTCCCAAGGCACTCCGCCATATTTCTTCCAATGCCTTCCCTAGTGAAGTAATTCTGATAAACTGGGCAAACCTCTATGATGTGCTGGATTGTTAGGTGAACTTGGCAGGTATTACACTTAGGCGGCAGATCTTTGTTAATTAGGTGTATATGAGTAAGGTTCGTGTGACCTATCCGCATACGGGTCAGTATTACCTCTTCTCTTCTATTCCCACGGATGGAGGTGTTCCATTCTTTTGTGGTGTTTTTTATACTCCGCAGTTTGTTGTGTGCTGGTTCTAGCATCCATGCATTTTCCCAGTCTTGGAGTGCCATTTTCCTTAGCCAGTTTTTAAGGTCATCTGGTTCGAGGATACTTAGAGGAGGTTCGAACATACCGGCTGCTTCCTTTGCAGCTTTGTCTGCCTTTTCGTTTCCTGGAATTCCAACATGTGAGGGAAGCCAGAGAAAGTTAACGGTTTTCCCTAGTAAATCTACAATTTTGAGGAAGTGAGTTATTTTCAAAACCAGGGGAGTTGGCTTATTGAAGTTCTTTATTCTTTGTAAGCTTGAGAGTGAGTCAGTACATATTATGAAATCCTTTCCATTGGATGAGATAATGTAACACAGTGCTGATGAAATTGCTTGCATTTCTGCAGTGTAATTTGAAGCTAATGATGGGAGCTTTTGTTTTATGGTGGTGGTATTGCAAACTACTGATATGCCAACGCTGTCTTCTTTCTTCGAACCATCAGTGTAAATTACTTGTCTATTTGTATATGAGCGGATTATTTCATTAGCTTTATGGCATATTATATTATTTGGGCAAGTTTTCTTTATTGACTTGAGGCGGAGATCAATCATCGGTACTATTCGCTTCCATGGTGGCTCGTCGACTTCAGTATATTGGAGATTAACCTCAGGTACCGATATAATTACGTTCCTCTGGCGTATACCAAGTGGAGCAGGATGATGAGGTTTTTCACTGTACAGCTGAACGTGCTTGGGATCGAATAAGTAATTGTAAGCCGGGTTTGGGGGTTTAAATACAATTTTTGATAAGTAGGAAGAGAAGAGTTGTTGTCGCCGTATAAGGAGTGGTGGAACACTTGCCTCTGCACAGAGGCTGGTGATTGGGCTTGTCCTGAAAGCGCCTGTGGCCAGTCGGATTCCTGCATGGTGAATCGAGTCTAAGCATGAGAGATGGCTGTTTTTTGCTGATAAGCACACTATACTGCCGTAGTCTAACTTTGACTGTATCAGGCGTATCATAAGAAGTGATTTTCTATCAGCTCCCCAGGTAGTTTTCCCAAGAACTTTCATTAAGTTCATTCTTTTTAGGCAGTGCTCCTTCAGGTATTTGATATGACCAAATTTTTTTCTATTTTGTCCTTTTATGTGACTAATTCTTTAAAGTGTCATTTTCCTGGGTTGTTAAGTCAGTATTGTTCTAGTCTTTTGATGCCCAATATTCTAGACATGCTGCAGAAGAGTCTTTGTCCAAATTGTACCTTTCTCTGCTTCTTTCAAAATCATTATGTCTGTAGCCTCATTTCCGAGTTTAACGATGAGGTACACAAGTACAGGCACCCACTTTGTTGCTAAGTTTTTATTGACTCTCGTTAGCCCTTTATTGGACAAACAATGTATGAAAAAAAAAAAAAAAAGTTGAATTTTGTACATTGTGTCTTAGAAGCCTGAAGTATTCAATTTTAAACTCATTTATTACAACATTTGTGAGAATGCAGAGATCGCTATAATGTCATTTTCTAGGATACATGGCTGAAGTATACAGTGGCAAGTATAATGACCACTTCTTTTGTCCCATTTCAGATAATTATTCTGGAGGAGCATTAGATAAATAAGGCTAGTAATAAATAAAGATGTGTCTCAGTTTTTTCTATACATTTTTCTGCTTAGGAACATTAGTTAGGTGAAGGGTTTTTATTTGAATAAGCCATGTAATAATGAAAGAATGCACAACACATACATCAAAATATTTTTTTTTAATTTGCAGTCACCACCTGAGACTCTTCTAAGACAAATTATAGCAAGCTAGAGGTTGATCGAAGAGATCTATTCTATCCAGAAACTTATTTTATAATCCACATATAATTTATTTATAATTTATATTGTACACCTAATTTATGATTTATGATCCACAATAAAATTAGAGCACTGAAAGCTTATTATTCCAGCTTTAGTTGTTCATTGGACTAATCTTGATTTCAATGGAACATACCTCGGACTCAACTCTGAAAAACTGACAAAACCCACTGAAAATTTTTCTTTATCCAACAATAAATTTGATAAAATGCTTAGAAAAAACTTGTCATAAATGGACAGTAATTATCACCCAAATATGGAGCTGCTAAGGTAGTTACTACTTTTTTCTGCAATGGCTCTACAATAATACATGTGTTTTTTTTTTCTGTGTGAGCCTCCCTTGCAACCACTTAGGGTCATTGGAGGGAGGGGCTATCTACAGGTTGCCACCCCATTTTAAACACCCATGGCTCAGGACAACCTTCTATATTATAAATAAAAGATTGACCTGGCCGGGATTTGAACCTGCGGCGTCAGGATTGCGTGACCCGTACGGATCCCCTGAGCTATCCCGGCGCCCCTAATACATGATATGTAAAGCAATCTAATTTAAGAACTACACAGTGCTTTAACATTGAAAACCAATTTGATTCAGCATCTAATATTCTTCATTGGCATTTACTGCTTTGTGAAGAATATTCCTTTGAATTTTACCATAGATTCATCATTTGATAAATGTCTACTTATATTTTTAAAAAAAGTTTTGACTTTCTCTAAAACTATTGTCAATAACTATTCAATTTACCATATGCTTAAAGGAGAATTGACAATAATTATCTTTTCTTATAAACTGTTGTGGAGTAGATTGGAGGCTGACTTATTTAGTTATTATAGAAATGTTCCTCAAAAATTCATAACAGTTTTTCAACTAATTCTGTGACTTATTCTGTTTCAGGTGGACAGTGCTAGAGGTGTGAGTGCATACAAAAGGCAGCTCTCATGCCAATGGACTCAAAGTTGTGGTTTTTGGGCACTTCATGTTAACCTACTGGGGGGCATATATGAATATATGTATATCTATGTATATGTATATATAATTAAATCTATTATATACACATATATGTTGACTTTTTTAAAAGAAAAAACTTTTAACTCACCACATATAGTAACCGTCATCCTCTTTTTTATAAATGTTTTTTCAATTTCATTCCCATCCAAACTGTTATGTTTTTGAAGTTATGTCTCTTTTGTATGTACATATATAATATTTAGATTTATATATCTGTTATTGTTATATTTTGTGTATATATACATGCTGACATTCAAGAGAAACATAGTCCAATGATCTATTAATCAAAATTGTTTCTTCAATTGCTGGATGTTTTCAAGATTTTATAGTTACGAGGAGAGCCTGTCACTTTTGGGTTGGTCAGCGCCTGCTTCAGTCCATCCTTCCTCCTCCAGCCTCTATGTTTGCCTTCTTTTCAAATAGTTTCATTTAATCTCATAGTAATCTTCAAAATAATCGTGCATATTTTTTCTTTTTAGACTATTGGATTTAATATATAGTTTGTGTATAAATAATAATAAGAAAAATNTGACAGGGGTCTCTTAAAAACCTAAAAGCAAAGAGATCAGCATTCTAAGAGCTACCAGAGATCTACAAAAATAAGAATCAAGACAGAACAATGATATCTCTCCTGTAAGTGAATGTAAAAATGTTGGTCATCTTTAGGCAAGGGGATATAATAGATGGTCTTAAGAGTGAAAGCTAGAAGAAATACTGGCAGAATATATTTAGTTGTCCTTTTTTGCCCAGCTGATGGAGGATTGCCAGTGATAAAAATTAGTGAAATGATAGCTCATTATTAATAAGTGAAAGGATAACTGTGATTCTCACTTCACTTTAGGAAAGATCACTGGTTACTTTCTATTAGTGAAGTCTCATGGAAGCACTGAAAATTATAGTGAATAATTAAGATCAGCTGGAGAGTGAATACATATACATATAAAGGTGTTATTATAAATTTTATTCGATTAATTCTGTATTTAATTTTATAATGTTTTAAAGTCTATTTTGTGATCACTATTCAAATATAAATAATTCTTTATTAATTAAGGGGAAACCCAATCTGTTGTAATATATTTAATCTTTGAGGAAAAAACAAACAAGAAAAACTGCATTACTATCAATGCACAGAAGTATATTTAACATAAAAATGTACAGGAAATTCAATTTAAATAAATACATTATAATACATGTCACTTTTGAAATATTTGTTTGTTTCTGTAAATTCACTATGAGATTAAGAGACATGAAAACTTATAGCAGTATCAGTCACTACTTTCAGCAAAAGTTAATTCTTAATCATTCTAGGCAGTTTATTCACTTTTTATTTTTAATTCAGACATTTATGCTTTATAAATTTTCTGCATAAAAATTAGTTTTTATTTGAAAAAGGCAAATATACAATACAAGAATTCAACGAGATAACAGTGGTGTTTGACCAGCGATTAATAAGTAACCTGTACACTGTTATAAAATGTTGATCAGTTATTTAATAATTTTTAAAATCATGCTACTTTTTGGTCCATAATGACTTCTGTTTAACATGTTAACAACTTAGATATAATATATACCAAAAATATGGATTGTAAAAAATTGCATAATTTTCTTTTTTTATTCAAGATTGAGTAGGTTTTTAAAATAATAAAAATCAAACTCACAAATAAATTTCCTTTTGCAATCTGATGGATAAACTATTAAAACTCAATGGATATAAATAGCTGAAGTTATTTAGGCAAAGAATTAGAAGAAGAGAAAAAAATTCAGATATCTGATAACTGCCTAATAGTAATTGTAATAATTAAACCCATTAATATTTTTTATAGGCCAAAAAAAAAGAAGAAAAATTGAGTCCTCAATGCCTAGTAGGTTTTAATCCAAACTTCTAGAAGGCAAGTGAAATGACCACTTGAAATAAAAAAGGAGAATCTGTTAAGATATTTATATCTTAACTGCTGTAATATTTCAATGTTCACAAGTTCATCCACCAAGTTCTATTACTAATCTGAATAGAAAAAAATAAAATAAAATAAAGGTGGGGGATATAAATGAGAAATAGTTACCAGCCTCCACAGTTCACACATTTATTTTTAAATACAGAGCGCTTCAGGGCCCAGGCCAAATCTTCAGTGCTCTGTTGACATAGAACATTACCATTACAATTAAAGTGTTAAAATAAATAAATCTTAATAAATAACATATTGCACATAGTTAAATGCAGGTGTCAAAAATATTAACTTTAAATAAAAAAACTACATTCTAGTCAGTAAAGTTAAAAATAAATAGGTACATTTTAAAATTTTTTAAACAATTGTCAATAAAAAAGTCAACTTAGTATGTTAAAGTTATTTTAATAAATTCAACAACTAAAACAGTTTCTAATAAAATAAATATAAACCATACAATTTCACAAAAATACTATAAAATCCAAAAAACAGTAATAAAAATTCTAGTCAAAATCAGTTTTAAATCTAACTGACCAATCTCAAGTTAACCATATTCCACACGATATAACCAAAATTCAAATGCAAATGTTATTGGAACTCCTTAGCTAAGTTGCTCAAGGTGAACTCTCTCTGATCTCTGGCTATATTGGCTCCTTATCTTCTTCAGATAGGGTCTGGGTTTCACCAGGAATATGCTTTAACGAGCTTGCTTCAGCTTTAATGTTGAGGCTGTTTCCCTCCTCCCTGTTCATTCTAATCCACAGGCTCTCGGTGATGTCCATTGTTTTACCTTTTTTGAGATTGCTCATTACTTACACATCAACCACTTGCTCATTATGCCCCTCTGCGATAACGTGCTTCTTCACTTCTAAATCGTATCTTGTTAGGTATTCCTTAATTCTGTTTTTCAGATGAAGTTCACTTTGTTCTACACATGATGAACCACAAGAATTGCAGGCAATATGATTGACTCCAGATTTATCCAGAGAATCAACTTTGTCTTTTGTGTTAGCAAGTGGCTTTTTAGTAATCCCCTGCTTCTATAAGCAGCAGAAATTCCTGTATTTTTAATGTGTTCTATACCCTCTCGGAAATATCGCCTAGGTAGGTAATACTGACCGAATAAACCTGTTTCGCCTTAATATTTTCTTTTTTGTCCTGCAACTCTCCCTTAATCCTTTTTTTGGTTCTTTTCATTAGGAGGCATCCTACTAGATTTTCATGATACCCATTGGCAACGGCTAAAAGCTTCCAGTGGTCAATGATTATGGGAATCATATAGAATAAGGATATCACTAGAAGTGGGTTTTCTGTAAATATCGAATTCATGTGCACCCTCTATTCTTATTTGAGATTGAGGTAATTTAAGTAGCCCTTGTTTACAACCTTTAATGAAAATTTGATGTTCCGATGACAGCTGTTGTTATATGAATGCGATCCCTTTAAGTCCTTATCCATTAGAAATTGCTAGGTCCCCAAAAATCTATAAATTTTCTATAGGGATTGCGATCTGATAAAATATATCTACACTCCATGCAGTCCTTAAATAACTGAGCTTTAAGAAGACTAATAGCTGAACCCATGATCAGGCCTCCGTCCATGTTGTAAAAATTACTTTGAAACTTGAAATAATTTTGCTTTATGCACACTCCGAATGAGCTGATAAATTAATCCAATGGGGTTTACTTTTTTAATCCTGAAAAATATTTCAAAGATTTTTAATATGTCTCTTGGAGGAGTGAGGAGTGTTCATGTATATATTTTTTATGTTAAATGATGCCAAGACACGTTTCTTCTGAAATAACCCGCTGTATAATTTTTCTACTAAATTAATCAAGTTTGGTATAGTATATTTTTGGTGTGTAGGGGAAGGTATTACCGAAACTACTGGTCTCATTGGAATCTCAGCTTTATGTATTTTGGATAAGCAAAAAAGTAATGGTGGAAAAATATTCATTTGAGAGATTCCACTAGGTTAATTTTTTAAGGAGGGTATCTACTAGGATTTCATGACACCCATTGTTTTTTTTTAAAGTTAATACTTTTAATGTATATGTTTAACTATGTGCAATATGCTATTTATTATGATTTATTTATTTTAAAACTTAACTTGTACAGAAATTTTTTTTCTCAACAGAACATTGAAGAAGAGGCGTGAGCCTTGAAAGCGCTCTGTATTTAAATATAAATGTGTAAACTGTGGAGGTTTGTGACCATTTCTCATTTATTTCATCCACCTTTGATTTAGAACCTCCACCAGTCAGCAAATATATAGAAGCAAAAGATAAAAATAAGGTTCCCGGAATTAATTGGATGGGTCATTTTTATTTTTATTGAATTTTTTGGCATGTCAACCACTAGGGCCTATGGTGATTTCAATGTTGATTAAAGATAAAGGTATTCTTTCAATTTTCTTTCTATTGTTGACAGGGGTCTCTTAAAAACCTAAAAGCAAAGAGATCAGCATTCTAAGAGCTACCAGAGATCTACAAAAATAAGAATCAAGACAGAACAATGATATCTCTCCTGTAAGTGAATGTAAAAATGTTGGTCATCTTTAGGCAAGGGGATATAATAGATGGTCTTAAGAGTGAAAGCTAGAAGAAATACTGGCAGAATATATTTAGTTGTCCTTTTTTGCCCAGCTGATGGAGGATTGCCAGTGATAAAAATTAGTGAAATGATAGCTCATTATTAATAAGTGAAAGGATAACTGTGATTCTCACTTCACTTTAGGAAAGATCACTGGTTACTTTCTATTAGTGAAGTCTCATGGAAGCACTGAAAATTATAGTGAATAATTAAGATCAGCTGGAGAGTGAATACATATACATATATAGGTGACTCCAGTTTTTTCAAAACATTATTAAGTGCCATGTTAAATAATGCAGCTGTCAAAGTATTCCCCTATACCCCAACCATTAGTTAATGCTTTATGTCATTAACAATTAATTACTTTTGCATTGATATTATTCATTGTCATTTGCAATAACTTCATTAATTTTAGTGGAATTTGGGATTCGTGTAAAGCATTTATTAATTTGATTCTTAACCAGTCTGCCAAAAGCTTTCTGATAATCATGAACAACATACGCAGGTCAATCACATTCCCATGCATTTTGCATAAGTTGTTTCATTAGTTGCTACAAACTTAGTTGTTCCTCTCCCGTTCCTAAATCCACACTGGTATTCCCCCAGTCCATTTTCAGCAAATACTTAGAACCTGACAGACTGTGTTTGAAAATTTTTTGTAGGCTACTGCCTATAGGGAAATTCCTCGATAATTTTCACGTTTATCTAAGGACTACAGGAGTTTATCTCCTTTCTTTTTTATCAGACTTATGCACCACTCCTGAGGCATAACTCACTATACCAAACATCCTCCAATAGCAAGTGTATATATACATATACATATATATATATATATAACGATCTCATTAAAAACAAGACCCTTTTTACTGCGATGTTTTTGAAAAGTATTAGTTTCTAGAAAAACCTTAAGGTAATATCTGGACGAAATTAATATAAAATTTAGTTATATCTAGGGAAAATATTTTATATAATAAAACTGATATGATTGATTCTTATCATTCTTTTCTTCTCACTATTATTTATTATTACATTACTTCAGCTAACATAAAAAATTAATTGATAAGAAACAAGTTCGAAATGACTTTGCTGAATTAAATTTTTAAGAATGTGCTTATTAATCAGTCTTGTATGTAGCGTAATAGGAAAAGCTTGTTTTCAGTACATATGAGAAAGATTTGATCTTTGAAATGTTTTACACCATTATTTTACCTCAAACACACCCGGGAGCGAGGAAGCACACACACACACAATACCCATTCTGGGGAAAGATGGAATGTAGGGAAGGACAGAAGGAGATAGATAGGTAGAGGGGTAAATGA